>JAULBM010311690.1:0-14061 GCA_032357055.1 Geukensia granosissima | reverse complement strand
CTTGATTTGTTTAAAAACATTCAATGTAAACTATCGCCTCGGTTCTGTCTTTGTTTTATAAAAAACTTGCAGTTAAACACACTTTTAACGAAGTGTCAAACGATATGAAATCGTTTTAACCTTATCAGGGGGTTATAAAGAAATCACTATTGTTTGCATTCAAGAATCCAATAACAAGACCTCTTAGCACGCTATAAAAATAAATATTTCTTTGTGATGAACAATGGTTTTCTTGATCGTACACGAAGTAATTTTCTAATGGTTATAAATACAAAAAATACATTGACCCTTAATTAAGAATATAAAATATGGCCTAAATTAATCAATGTCAGAGTAGTTTTTTTTAATATTTCAAACTTTGCAGGTATAATGAAAATAAATAGCGCGACGAAACACTGTTTTGGTGTTAAATTTATGACTTTTGTTTATTGCCATGTCTTGCAAAATACAAGTTATCTAATTTTGAATGAATAAGAGGAATTCGTATATGTTATATGTACACATCAAGGAGCAACTCTCATTAATAGCATTAGAAGCAAAACATAGATAGTCTGAGTTCCAAGGTACTCGAATCCAAAAAATCGAAATAGGAAGCCAAATCCGACAGTAGATTGAACAAACGAAAATTTGAGCTTTGAAAATTTTACCTCCCTGATGTCAGTTACAGGGGTTTTGCTTACAAAGCATGGAGATTTGTATATAAAATTTTTAAGACAATGTACTACAGCTTAAAATAAAAACATTATTGTATTATTTTTTAAATTTATGATATTTGATGACTATTTGATCCTACAAAATTAAATTACTAGTAAATCAATGATGGCAAAAAAAATTTTTAAGTAGTAAAACCTATTCTAACCATTGGCTTTGAACTCAAATGACCCCGTTAAAATAAATGTTAGTCTTTCATTCTTAAATAATTCAAAATATGTACATTTCTATAGGCGAGTCAAATTAGCTGTTATGGTATGAGACAAAATCTGACCAGTCTTGAAACGTTCGCAAGATATGCGGCTTTGTATTATACGAAATCTTTTATATGCTGGCCAACAAAATTAAATTATTTTATTGTATTGCAGCCAAAGCATCAATTTTGAACAGTTAAAAAAATATTAAAGCTTTCAAACAGTTAGTCGATGACAAACGGTATCAAAATTACGCTCGCCCTCTATGAAACTGATGTTTCTGCGCCCTCTATGGGTTGTACTTAATATATTAGATCAAAGTCAAATATTATTTATAAAAATGATAAAGTAATATGTATTGAATTTGTTAGGCAATAAAATTATTGAAGATGATGCTACTTAAAAGACAACAATATCAGAGAACAATACTATCAACGCGTATTTTATAGCTACCAGTAAAACAAGAACTTGCAGCATCTGTTCTAAAGAATGGTTGAACAAACAAGTGAAACTAATGTACTAGGATGTACTAGGATGGCTATGATGGCTTAAACAATGCAATATCTGAATTTTTTTAGAGATGCGGTTGCTAATTGGAATATGATTCCACGCGATTAAACAAGAACACTAAAATCCAACGTGTTATCTAGTGTGCAAGTTCAATCGGACACGTGCTTATCAATTTTTAGCATTCTTGATCGGGACGGAAAAAGCAGATTATGTTCAAATTATGTCTAAATTGTAATCTGATGCAAAATCGCTTCAGGCGCAATACCTAAAAGCATGGTTAATTTTACGGAGCAGAAGTCAATTAGCTTTATAAAACAAATTAACACTTGTACATCTGCCGCATCACATGGAACGCATTACAAAAATATCTATCGTTCTCGTTAAAAGGAATGCCAGCGTCGGTAATGGAATGAAAAGTCCTATCCTCTTAACAAGGTAATTTAACGAACTATAAAAGAATTTTCTATATATATAGTGTCATATAGACAGTATTAGAACTGCTCAGGATATGTACATTGTTCGTATGGCAGGTTTTCAGATATTCAAGACAGGGGATACTTACCCTTCCGGGACAGCTGTTCCAATACCTGTTTTGAAGAGGAGTTTGTTGGTCCAGCCTTGGTTCTTTTTGTTTCTGTTTTTTAATGTGTCTTGTCTCATTGGACTAATTGATCTTTCACATTGGTTTTTTAAACTTGACTTTTGAGTGTTATTTTCAGAAATATGTAATTCAAGGAAGCTAATTGTTTACAGTGGAATGCACAGAATTTGGGCTTTTCGGTTACAATATTATCAGTAGATTAAGTGTAGAATACCAACGTGTCAGATCAAAAGTGCATAGTTTAAAGAGACAAGAAAATTTAAAAACAAACTAAAAAACGAAAAAAAATATATATCTTTAGTTTTACTTACCGTTTGTTGAATAATTCTCCCCTCATCAAAGCAACATCATCAGTCAAACAAGAAATCAATTATCCTACAATGATATCGTAAAAAATTATCGACACTATCGGTAAATTCGCAGCATAACCCTTAACACTCAATTTAAAATTATAAAAATAAAAAATAAAATTTTCTTAAAGCTGCACTTCAAAGCGTCATAATAAATAACTGGTACTTTAAAACTGAAACAAGATAGTCCTTTGTATTTCTAGAACATGATTTGTGCAATGTGAAACACGTATACCCCAATGCAGATGTAAGTACTACAACATCCAAGTGTGAGTCTTCAAACCACCTTTACTATACATTCATGCATTATGCACGAACGTCGGAATACTAACGCTTACAAGTGTGAAGAATAGGCTTATCAACAGATGACATCAATGATGAACTGGATAGGTTAGTGCAGCAGTCTAACGATTAAATCGCATTTATGAACATTGATATCGATTTCCGAGAGAGCATTGGTACTCAGTCGCTCGGGCTTTGCACTCTTTTAGTTATGCTCATAGTGAAAAATAAAATTTCTGGTTTTTAAAGATTATTTATCGTCCTTTTTAACAAAATTAATCGATGGATTGATTGCTGTTTAAAGTTCAGTAGCCAATATTTTAGCAATACTCAGTCTGGTAACCAGTTAACAAACAGTAAATCTATATGTAGACTGTAATCAGGGGACCGGTTAGTTAAGACTGCTAGTGGAAAAAGTTATAGCTTGAATAGTGAAGCAAATTCAAGCATTGGAACTTGCCGACTACTTTCTGTTACAAGGGATCTTAAACGTGCAATAAACGTGACATTCCCTAAACACGCGGCGTCTTAAAAGTTTCCCTTTTACGTATTGTGATTTTTAACATCCCACAATACAAGGGAAGCCTCTTTCAAAAGACTAGCATTTTCAGGGCGGAGACACCTAACTCCTTAGCCTCCACCAACACAACCTTTTTGGAAAAAAAGGGGGGGTCGATCAATAAGACAATGCACTCGAACCAAAGAATGCCCTTAAAGTAGGAGTTCTACCAGGTTGCGGAGAAACCGAACAGCCTATATCTTCACTTAGCCTCCTTCAGGGGCATTTGTACAAATTAAAATCAGTCTTAAAGTATCATAAATAATGATAAACATTAGAATGCGGTTTGTTATGAAATTAACCCATCAAATAAACACCGAATCGGATGTGTTAATTGATCAAATTCATATCATGAAACATTCTCCCACACAGATTTCTTCGACATTCCAGTTTGTTTCCAATGTGCCTGTTGAAAGTCGGTAATTAAAAAATAGATAAAATGGAATGAAGTTATCTTGCAACATATATTGTATTGTCAGATAAGTACAGACAATTCAGTCTACAGATCAAAAAGTAGATATAACACTTTTTGCTTTTGAATCTTATCATAGGAGCGACTTGGCCTTTATAAGGTTTGTTTTAATGTTATTTTGTCATACCACTTCCAAGGTTAGCCGGAGGTTTGAGTGCTAACAGATGTTTTAGTTTATTTGTAAAGAAAGGGATTAGACACAAGTTATTCCAACTTATGTAGTCTTCAGTCAAAGAGAAGACAGATGTTTTACCCCACCAGATACTTTATAAACTTGCCCCAAGCCAATAACCTGAAAGTCCAGTGGATATCGTTTTTTTTTGGTCTTTCTTGACTCGTTTTACATGCTAAATGTCCTTCCCACTGGATTTGACTATCTATTTTGGTTTGTTTGGCTAAAATTACCTCATTTTACAACGTTTGGGTACCGGTTTTCCTATATTTTGGCCCAATATTACAAACGATAGGCTTCTCGTTGAATGATGCGCATATATCACATCAAAATTCAACATATTTATTAGATTTAAAAAATTTATATTTACATTGTTAGGGTTATTCACAGATTGATTGTTGAAAACCTTAAGATAACATGTAGATGTTTGTAATTTATACTTGTTGGATGACTGTCTCATAGACATTCATCGCGCTAGCACATCTCTGATTAAAGGGGTTTAACATATAACTCTCGAGATGATTTGGTAATATGCAATTTCAATTTAGGTTCTGTTTCAGAGTCATTTCTATTCTTTTTCTTTATCGAATATAAATTAAGCACAGTTTTTTTTCAAAGATATTTGATAAATGTCCCCCGAGACCCAACAATACATATATTTACAAAAAAAATAATGAGAAAAGATTAAACTTTCGTTCCAAGAGTAAAAAGCGATAGCATTTGCCGCTATACAAGGTTACATCGAAATGGCTTGAATGCATAGAAATAAAGAAAAAATATTCAGGGCTCAGACATTAAGGTAAAACTTTCGAGATAACATCCTGAAATACGAAATGGTGCTTTTCTAAATAGCAACACTTATTTCCAAAAAAAGCATTTTTGAGTATCTATTTTGGGAAACCAAACCTTTTAAAGACACTGAGTTTAATAAGTTCAAGTAATGTTTTAATTCTCCAAAAATTATTATTCTAAGAAAAAGGTCCGGAAAATATTTGTATATATATCAAATGTTACACTCATTTTTCGTTTATCATTTAGATTTTCCCGTCTTTACCACCATTTTCAAATAAATAGTTGAAATAAACGTGTGTGTTAAAAACTTCAAAATATATCCAAATTATTATATTTTGAAGCGAACAAACAAACAGGACAATATTATGATTTTCAACTTACCTTGAAAAAAGCTATCCGCAAAGAAAACTTATTTATGTTTGTTGAGTTTTTACATAATTACAACGTTTTATGCATCAGTGAATGTTAATTGAGTATAAATGAAATAGAATCTCTGTTACAATGTTGTACCTGGGTTTAATAATTAGATACAGTGAAGCTACCGACTGACCCACATGTAAGTGATTGATAATGCACTGAAGTCTCTTTCTAATAATAATAAAAGTTTGTTAGTACACAATATGTTTGCGTGTGCAGAAAATAGGTCTTTTGATGACCAAAGTGTTTGTTATTGTTTCTTTTGTATAAAAAATAAAAAATTTGAGTATTTAAAGAAAAGAAAATGGAATATATGACAGAAAGACACGATCCACAGCTTATATAAGGTAATAAAAAATATTCGAAAGCCAAATTTAATTGTATGTAAAGCGCTTTGTCTGGATTTACCTTCACCAGACACGCTAGGGGCCAAAAATAGAGAAATCTGTAAAAATTTCGTGAATTTTTAGAAAATCATGGACCAAGTGAAATTTACCGGAATAGTTCATTACATAATTCAGCTGTAATTAGCGCAAATAGCCAAATATATGATAACAATCAGTAATTTACAAATTACAATTAAGGAAAAGATGTAAATTACAAGATTACCATTGTTAAATGAATATGGTGAGTATGGGTATACTATAAGTAAAACGTATTATTCTAACACATATTCAGTTTCCGAAAATAAAGAGCACACAGTTCTAGTACAGGAAAGCCTTTTAGGACCTCCACCACACACCACAAGAGAAAAGTTCCGTGATAATATTTAAATCAAATAGCAAAACCATAATATAAGAATTTATGCATACATTAGAAACAATCTCCCACGTCTAATCAGAAAGAAGGAGTAGGCACAATGTCCAAGACATTACGAGCCCAAGAGAGAATACCCCACAAAAGAAAATTAATTTGTAGTCCAAAAATTAAATTACCAACTCAAAAAAAAAAAAAATAGGAAGAAAAAAAACCAATGCTTAGATTCGCAAACATCTGGTGCTCCGACGGGCTAAGTACCGTCTGTTTTGTAGCCCAAATCCGAAAATAGTCGGTATAATATTGTAAAAAATAAAATAAAAATAACATTACTTGTTAAAATGAAAAATCTAATGTTTAAATAAAAAGATTTTTGGGTTTATTGTTTAGCTTGCAGATATTCAAATATCCAACATTATTGACAAATCTTGTAATGAATCCGTCGATAGTTATTTCCATTGCCTGCCAGTGTATAACACGTCGGGTGCCACTAGTTGAGTAGGAGTTGCCAACCCTTCCGGAGCACCTGAACTCACCCTGGTTTTTGTAGGGTTCGTGTTACTCCAGCTTTAGTTTTCAGTCTATAGTGTTTTGTGTTCTTTGTTTGTCTTTTGTTTCATTTTGTTGACCATGGTCTTATCTGCCTTCCGACTTAACGATTTCTGTCTTCCTCTTTGGTATCTTCGAATTCCTTATGCACTTAAACACATCCCAAAATAAGGATATTGAAAGATTACTTACTTCTATCTTAACTGTTCTCAAAGACACATCATTATAATACTACTATCGTATATTACTGTTAATAATTGAAATTTGAAATAAGAAACCACAGCCAGTATGCACGAGATAGTGCATTTTATTGAAACGTACTGTGTTAAGTATAGGGTCAACAAAGTGGATTTAGTTAATCATGTACTAATACAGAGACGCTTGAAATTACAACCATAATTTTTGCTGTTAGAACCAAATGAGATATGAAAGCACATTTTAAAATTTTTGTTAGATTTTCGGAGATCGAAAGCTTCAAGTAAATTGTTATTATTTTTTGCCTCTTGTTTCTTTCATATTTATATTGCAAACATGTTAAATAGTTATAAAATAAGATCGTTTTAAATCCAAGTTACTACTGTGTGTTTTTAAGAGTCTTCGTTTAACTTTGAGAAATCTTTATTGACCCATTACCTATTACCCATTGCTAACTTACTAAATAATCAACTGTATAAAAGGACAAGTATGATTTTCCATGAGACAGCAATCCGAAACGTAAAAATCTCTAAATTCTACAGGTGGCCCTTAGGCCTTCAATAATGGACACATGTCAACGCCCTACGACAAACTGTAAATAGTCAAAAAATAAAATGTGATGATGTTCAAAATAACAAATATTGGCCAAATAAGTAAACAATGCAAAACCAACAACATTGAACATAAAAATATCGAAAATCAATGCATTATAGGTTCCAGGCTTAAGACATGCACGTAGGAGTCGTTAACACACATTTTTAGCTTAAGAATTCGAGTAAAAAAAAGGAATAGTGACTAATGTCCGTTAAATTGTATCGTTTGTTTTGAATAATGTCTACAAAAAGAAAATCCAGCAGTATTTTTTAGTTTAATTTGTTCTACAAAGGTCACAAGGCACATAGAAATTGCTTAAAATAAAGAAAATACTAAGAAATTACTTAATTTGATAAAGTTTTGGTACAATATTATTTTGTCTCAAGTACATAATTTTTGCTAAAATATTTTCGTGATGTTTTGATCGCTCATATATATTTCGAACAAAATATTTAAAAAGCATTTATACAGAAAATGTTTTTTTTTCTTATTGAAATAGGCAAATATTACTTTTTTTTGTAGAAATGATGAAAATTATATACAAATATTTTATGCATTATTTAACGACGATGATCAAAAAGCATATTGTTTTGTCAAAAAAATCTAAAATATGGGTCATATCGTACGTACTCCTTAAGGACCTAAAATATCTACCTTATTCTGATCATGCATCCAGTTTTGACTTTTTGTATGAAATCTGAAACATCATTATCTTAAATATCAGTTATAGATTCTTAATATTTCATAATCTCGTTAACCCTGCTTAAAGGGACTTCCAGCGATAAAATATGATGATGCAAAATTCTAAATTTTTTATTATGCCAATTTGGTCACATAGGGGACATAAGCACATATAACAATCATGACTGATATTAGAAATATAAAAATAGGAGACATTGTACAAAGATTTTTAGTAACTCACAAGTTTTCATAGAAAAAAATATATAAGAGAATTGTAATTATTATCAAGAATTTAATAACACATATAGAATTACTGCAATCCAGGAGAGGGGAGTTAATGAATAAGATGCATTGTAATGTTTAACATCGTCATGACCGTAAAACAACCGAGCCTTTACAAAAACGAAATAAACAACCGTGATGACATAATGAAGTTTGTTAACTTGTTTCATGGTTCGTCTGACTACGAAAGGAACCAAGGCACAGTGCTCTAGGATATGCCTGCTGATCTATCTCAGCATTGCTTTTCTCCTTGTTCCTAATCTAAACATGCAAAGAAACCTAGAGGCTACAAGCGCCTTGGTCCTTATCAGCAGTACAGTTATCTATCCACAACGGCTGGCTTTATGTCATGAACACTTTATTTCATTTGGTCGATGACTGTAACTAAAATTTCACAATGGCGGGCTTTATGTCATGAACACTTTATGTCATTTGGTCGATGACTGTAACTAAAATTTCACAACGGCTGGCTTTATGTCATGAACACTTTATGTCATTTGGTCGATGACTGTAACTAAAATTTCACAATGTTTTACTGATCTTTCTTTTTCGTCCTCTAACGTGTCTGATGAAGGTTAATCCAGAAAAAGCGTTTAACAAACATTTTTTATATTGGTTATTTGATATTTGTTGTAAACGTATGCAAGTTGTTGATCGTGTCTTTCTGGCATTATTCCATATTTTTTCTTTTAAATATTGCAACTTACAACAATGAGACAACAAAGGTTATAATGTATTTTTTAAACTTGAAGTGATAACATCTTGTAAGCGTCGGTGTTTTTCAGTGCATAATATGCACCAACACACATTCCAAAATAAAGGCATTGACAAGATTAATAGTAACATATATCTTAACTGTTCTCAAAGACACACAACTATAATAGTGCTATCGTATTTAGTGTCAATTATTGATACTTGAAGTAAGAAACCACGGACATAATGTACTAGATAAAACTGTTTATTGGATTGTACTTTCGTATAAATAGGGTTAATAACGTGGGTTTTGGTTTATCATATACGTCTGCACTGGGTTTCCTTCCTTAATACTGAAATTCTTGAAAATGAACCTCTCTACGATATCATTTTCTGTTGATTTATTTTAACTGAATATCTGAAGATTTTTTAAAACTTTTTTCTTTTGTTCTGTATTATTCCAAGATAATTTTTATGCGTGCAAAAACAATTTTGTTTTTTTGATTATCTTAGTAGAGTGTTCCATAAAATTTATAAATTATTATTTCAATTATGGTTTCTTTTTGATCGATTTTATCATCCATTTTCTGAACATGAATGTGTTTGTATTCTTTCATGTTAAATTAATTTTTGTTATGGACCGATTTATTGACATATCTACTCGTGTTTACGCAGGAAACACAAAATTTTATAACGTATGTTATTTGTTTTAAGCTAGTATTTTATGAGTTATTTTTGTTCATATTTGAGTTGTTGAATATTTCTCTCTCTGATTCTATAAATAAAAAATTTTATGCATGTGGAAAAGAAACTCGGGAAGGGCAAGGTTTACCGAGCTCTTCAATAGATTCAAGCCGGTTACCAAAAAATTATATTTTCAAAAAGTGACAAAATGTCACTACAAAAAAATATGTTTACCTTGGTTGTTTTTATTTATGGAAAATGCATAATCTAAAAAGGCTCGTGATTGCTAAAGAAAAGAAATTGGCATTGTACAAAATATCACATGTTGTATATGTTTAGGAAATTAAATTAACAGAATATCACTAAACTAAAGTATGAATATCAAATCAATAGCATATATTAGAATTTCATATATTATTAAATGGTCTTCGAAAAAACAGATAAAATATTTTTGCTGTAGCAGATATTATTTTTATTCTCGGATACAAAAAAGTCGAAGTTACCAAAAGGGCAGTTAGAAATACAAACAAGACCTTGACCAAAATAAAAGAAACGAAAGACAAACACAGTAAGCACAACACTACACTGAAAACTAAAAGTATAGTATAAGATTATTTCGAAATAAACACTTGCTAGCCTTGTAAGAAGATGACATATTTCGTCTTGACAACATATACAGAAGGTTTGGCGATAACATTTATCTATATGTTATTGAAATTCCTATGGGTATCAATTGAGTACCTTTAGAAGACTTATTCTTTGTAATGAATCCCATACGCTTCAAATGTACACCTAAATCGTTTTAAACGTAACCTTTGGTCTCTCCAAATTAATTAATAGTTCTTCGGATTCGCTCGCTCCTCATAGTATGGGTTCAAAATTTCAAACAAATTTACTCGCTCAATTTTTTTCAATTTTTAGAACTTTTCATCTTTATTCCTAAAGATAAAAAATTTCAATTTGCTAGCTCGCTCTTAAAAAAAATACAAAAAGAAAAGAAAAAAACTTTAAACAGTTGTGTTCATCCATCATGTTACTCAGTAGCCGATGTGTAGTCACATTCGATGTTAGTTTCATTCTGGAAACAGATTTCCACACCGAAGCTAGAAACAATCCAAAGAAACCTAATATTTGCAGAGTTGTGAGGTATTGCAATTACTTATCTGCGTTGTCCCTCCAAAATTACAAAAAGCATTTGGCCTATTTGACCAATAATTGGAAATTGGATGGTCCGTAACAAAATTTGTCCGTTATCATCACCGGCAAACCGAAATATCCAAGTTATTAACGAATAAAAAAGGTGTTTCTGTGGTTAAAACATCGTCGTGTCTGAAACTACAGAGCCAGTTGCATTCCAACTTGAAATCGTCATAAAATGGCGCGCTACATATATTGTTTGTGCAGCCTATTCAACTGTGGCCATGGATGGCAGCCACTAGTCAAGCATTGTTTTAAGTAATTTCATTAAAAGATATTCTTGTCCAGGACTTCCAAGCCAATTGCAAAAAAGCTTTAGTGAAATTGTCCTTGGGTTGTTCTTTTCGAAAATGGTGTCCGGCATACCCGCCGGGCAACCAAGATGCCCATTATTGCTAAAAATAGTAAAAGCGAATGCATTTTCAAAAAAATCTTTTTGTCTGAAACTACAAAGCCAGTTGCAACCAAACATTGATGAAATGGTCCCCAGATGATCCTCTCCCAAAACCGTGTCCAGTATTGTTGCCCGCCAATGAAATAAGCGCCCACAGCTAAACTTATTTAACATAGACCTGTACGGGAATTTGCTAAAAAATCTTTTTTCCTTTGAATCTTCCGAGTCAATAACAACAAATCTTCGATGGTTCTCCGATATATTTGTGACAGCATATCAAGATGGTCACTACAACCGTATTTATTTTAAAAGGCGACTGTACGTAAAATCTAATTGTTAAAAACCTCATAACCAACCTTGTTAGCAGGCGGTCATGTATCAGCATTTTTTCATGGCAACAACTTATGTCTATAACTTATTGATAGGCTGTTGCTTAACGTCCAGCGGATAATATTTTATGCATATATCGGACGAAAACAAAAGTGAAAAAATCAATTATGAATGGGGTGGGCTCAGGGTCAGGACCGGAGAATTTCCTAGCCACATGACGCAAAATCGGGAATGATTTGGTAGGAGCCTAAAAAGGGGTCTTTAACGTGCTGCAAGCGTGGCATTCTCCCAACACGGGACCGACTGTTTTACGCCACCTCAAATTGGTTAGGAATTTATACATCCTCCCTTACCAAATGGACCAATGAGACCAAACGGTCTATTTTTATACCCCGGCCGCCCTAGGGGATGTTTTTGAAGACTGAAGTGAGTTCACAATCAGGTGACCAATACAAGCTCATAGGTGCCTCTGGTAAGTAGAAACAAATGCACTGACAGCCTACTGAACCACCATGTAACCATGAACTTCTTCACATTAAAATGCCAATTGTAATCAAAGCGTAAAACCCATGATATACTTGACATTTAAACAAGCATCTGATAGTAATTGTTTAATTAACTTAAGTTCAAGGTTTCTTCAGGAATGATAAAAATGTATAACATGTATATAATGTTTGTAACAAACAATGTAGGTCGATTTATCCCAATGAGAACGTTGCTGGAGAGAGCATTAATGTCTTTTGTGGTAGGTCAGAAACTGGGAGTATCGTTTGTGACAGAAACTCATACCCTTTCTGATTTCGTCATTGGTCTTTTGGGGCATTATGTTTGTGTTGAGTTATTACAGTAGTTTAGTAATTTTTTAGGAAATGTCCCATCGCCTTTTATCTTTTTACTTTATCAGGACAGTTGAAAAATACATTTGTCGGTCACATAGACAATTCTTTTTTCTAGATTAGCCTTTCATTATTTCCTCAGTACACTAGGAAATAATAATATTTTAATGTAGAATAATGTACATTCTATTTGGTTTTTTTTTAATTCCAGTCCAAAGGCAACAATATTCCAGTCACGTCGTGACTGTAGGTTTTGTTGGCTAAAGAAAACAGAGTACGCAAGGAGAACCACCAACCTTAGAAAGATTCAGATAAACCTTTTTGCATTCTTCTATGTATAGCATCAGGCGATGCTTACTCTTCAAGACACCTGGCCCCACTTCTTGTTTTTATTAGAGTTCGTGCGATTTGACACAAATTGACACTCCTGATTTTGACTTCTTGATTTGACACTGATTTTGACATTAACGAGTCCAAGAGAGAGCTGCGCGCAAGGCATTGGACGCTTACCCTTCATGAGCTTCTGATCCCACTCCTGTTTTGTAAAGGAGTTCGTGGAATCTAAGCCTTTGTTCCTATTGTTTACGTTTTACTTTTTAGCTTGTTTCAAATAAGTCTTGTCTCTTTGAACTATACACTTTTGATCTCTCACATAGGTATTCTACACTGGACTTATAAGCGTTTAAAATAAATGCTGTACATATGCCTTGCTTACTACACTTATTAAAGAGAAGATCCTTGTAAACTGCATGTCGCTTCTCAGGTTTGGTATTGACTGACAAGTACACTAGCCGGATCTTGCTTCTGTAGAAATAATTATTTTATCTCCATATTTATGTCGCTTCTGAAATATCAAAAGCAATATTTCAGGCTGGTCGATGAAGGGTCGAAATGTGAAGAATTATCAAAAGGAAAGTAGTACCTATTTTATTTGTAATACATTATTTTTCTATCAGTTTCTCTATCTATCACTTTTACGTTTTTCTTTTCAATTATCACTTAATGTACGTTTTATGGCCATATTGATCGTAAATTGCATATAATAAAATCTACCAGATAATAATTACTGAACTTATTGAAATCATTTTTAATTATCCACAGATAAACAAACATGAAAAGAAAGACACCAAGAAAGCGAAAATTTATGTTTAATGTTTTTATAACTAAAACAAAACCAACTGGTTGTATGTTTTTTTCGGATACTTCGTTTCTAACGGTTTCATTTGTTTCATTGAAAATTTTAATTTTTTAATGTGGTGTCGGTTTAAATAGCCGACTAAATCACATGTGATATGAAACGTTTGTTTAATTTTGAATGCCTTAGGTGGGTTTTTGTCACAAAATTTCAGCAGATCTGTGATCGAAGTAGGTTTACCGTAAAATTTTTCTCCTTATATAACAATGTTTTAAATCTAGATATATAAAGGTAAATTCTATTCGATGAACGCGAAAAAAAATATCGGATAGGCTATATATTTTATGCAAAACTTTGATATCACCATATGGTTTGCCAGATTTAAATTTTCTGCAAAACAAAACAAAATACAGTTATAGTGAATGTTTCTATGCTGTATACATATTACATGAAATCTTACCAGAAGAATTAGAACAAAAACAAAGGAAATCCGTGATCCAGACATAGAAAAAGAATTCCTCAAATCCAAAAAAATCAACATAGTAATTAAGCCAAACGCAGCGACAAAAACATCTTCTACGTGCATACAATTTGGGTCCTCAAATTTCAGGGATGTCGAATTTTAATAAATACCGCAAATGTCTTCAAAGCTATGTTATTAATTTACATGTCAGA
>JAULBM010311679.1:0-14062 GCA_032357055.1 Geukensia granosissima | reverse complement strand
CTGTACAGGTAAGTTTAAATCAACTACCTTAACCACTCGGCCACTCAGGTCCCCTAAATTTAATTTGAAGTAACTTAGACAAATCGTTAGGGTTTTCACAAAAATAAATTATACAGTTATTTACAGAGTTATTCTGTCAAGTCCGAAAGCCAACCTCGTGTGTGAAGCCGTGGACCGAAGTTAAAATGTTATCTTGAGGGCTTTACAAAATAGCTGTTGCTTGGAAATGCAGTATCTGACTGTTTTCTTATAACTTTAATCAAATAAAGTAAAAAATCCGGCACTGTGCAGCAATGGAATGAAAGCTTTACATAAAGACCTTTAGACTTCATTCAGTTTGTGAGTAAGTCGGCTGACATTTAAACATCAATAAATTCCATCTTATTACTATAGTATAATCAACTGTCATTTCAAGGGTAATTTTATAGATATGCGTAATTCTTGGTGTCTCTCATAGTTAAAATAGGGTTATCCAATGGTTGATGGTTGATTTTTTATTGAGGTTGCAATTTATTCACCAACTAATAAAAGGCTTGTTTAATTGAAAAGGGAAATTCATGACGTTATATCACGTTGAATAAAAATAGGAAATCTGTATATGTGTGTAAAATTATTGAATTTTTCGGGTACATGAGAACGCTAGAATTTTTTAGGGATTTCATGAAATTACTCAATGAACTAGTGGTCTCTCAAAATTCCTAAACATATAGTACTGTAACATATACGGCGCAAAAATATCAAGTTTTGTACTGACTCTAGGAAAAACCCATTTTACAGTGACCTTAAGTAGTCTAAATTCAACTATGCATTTGGTGAATTGCTGTCTCATGGACCATCATGCCACATCTCCTATTTCCATATTAAATACTCCTGCAAGTTCTGATCTCAAATTTCCTATGTTTTAGTTATACCAATATGCTTAATACGGTCGTCTTCTATCGTATTAACTATTTCTAAACTGATTTAGAGATTGAATTGTTTTTTTATATCCAAACGTGATTATTCACCTCGTTACCTGGCCAGATCGCATATTTCATGTAAGTGACATTTTATTGTATACTTCAAGGAAATGTACGATACAACTTCACGTGATGATAAAAATATCCCAAACATCAAAGATAAGTGTTCATATATAATCAAAGGCACATATTTAACCTGATATAATTGGCCAATCATAGATCAGGATTACAAATCCAAGGCCAGGAAAACTATGAAAAACATGTTGTATTACTATTGTAAACAGTTACCTCATCATGTTAGAGTTTAAAAAGCATTTGTAGACACACGGACAAACATGAAACAGAACATACGTCTTACATGTAATATCTAATTTGAGATTGTCTTTGTATCGATGATATCATAAAAACTTGTGTTTTTGTAATAATGATTGTTTTATACACATTCAATGTAAAGTTTAGCGGGGCCTGGATGGCCTAGTGGTCTAGGTAGTTGATTTAGATTTAACTGTACCGATCATTGCAGTCTATCACCCGTACGGCGAGAGTTCTCGCCTGACTTTGCATCACACAGACAGAGGTTGCATTTTAATCGCATAGCGAGTAATATTGTTTGTAAATTACCTGTCCAAGGTCGGTGGTTCCCTCCGGATACTTCGGCTCCCTCCACCAGTAAAACTAACCGCCGCGATATAACTGAAATATTGTAAAAACTAGAGTTAAACCTCAAACATACAAACAATCAAGTTTGGTATACTAACAATAGAGAAGAATATGCGTACATGTGCTGTTCAGAATTGGAATAAAAGATTTAAAGCTTGGAAAGATTTTACTTGACTTTCATTGAAAGAAAAATGTTATTTTAAGGAATAAGTAAATTTTTACGACTTTTTTGGCAAAAAAACAAAATCAAATATGTCAAAGAATTTCATAATCTCAGATTGTATTTGTAAATATGTTCATTTTTGAGTAATTAATCTTTTCTTCCTTAGTGCATCCCATTAGTTGAAAAATTTAATCCCAGACTTTGCTCGAAATCAGGACTTTCATGAACTTTGCCTACTAGGAGCAATTCCCGAATAGTTTTCTTTTAGAAAATATGGAGTGCAACTCTCTTTCAAAAAATTTTAATGTCCAAATATTGTATAACGATACGAACGAAAAATCGGTAAACACATTAACGGATACATATTCATTTTAGTGTTCTTACGTAAGACGTCACGTTTTTGATAATACATGCAACATGTAGACATCGATCATAAGACTTTAGAAGCATGTGATGCGATGGATCTGTGTCTCGGTCAGCATATTTTTTCCTATAATATTAATACAAGACTTTGACAATTTCTGATGTTGGGTCAGATTATAAAAAAAATAATCCAATAAATCAAATAAATATCCAAGTTCAAGTTTATATAAAACACTATAATTCTCATATTCATTCATCAATGCAAAGTTGGGTACTGGTTTGGAATTCGGGAAATACTTTCATGTTAAGTTTTGTAGACAGGGGAAGTTGTATTTTAACAGGATAACATTTTATTTAAGGATACATTTTGCCCTGGCACATATCTAATACAACTTCTTCGTGCGGATGATATGAATTTGCACCGACGAATTAGTCGGTTAGTAATTAATACATACATATCTGAAATGTTTACAACTTGTAAAGCACGGAGGTATTGGTAAAAACGCGGATCTTGTTGTATTACACTGATGTGACATGGTACGATATTATCTCAATTCGATATGGATTTCCCAAAAGGAATGCAATATAAAATTTATTTTAATTTCATTGGATTAAATCAAGCGACGCATTCATTTCCTTTTAAAAATATATACAAAAGTTTAGATACCATGCATGTTTTTAATTTTCTTATTAGAACTATTTTGTTAAAATTTTAACATTTCCTTACATTTATTTAAAAGTAATAAAGTCTCTTCAACATGAATGATCAAATGCATTTTTGTGTTGGAGCATATATTTCACGAAATGAAAATTTCAATATCAATTAGACATGAATTATGCTATTAAGATGCCAACACATTATGTTTTTATTTTAAATACATGATTTCCTTTTCCGTCAGGTCAAATCCCACTGCTTGCATTGTAAAAGTGAGTCCATATACAAAATTGCAGAATGCACAAAAGAAGATATAGGGTTAAAATCTAGGAGGTCAAATTGCATCTCCGACAGACACATGAAAGACACATTCCCCCAAATCGAGACAAAAAGGCCAATGAGCGTACATTAAAGCTGTTTAAAGACAGACTAAAGAAAGCATAGATGATGCCCAAAATAAAAAATATTTCTCAACAATAATAAGAGTACTTATAAAAATACATGAAAAATGAAGATATCTCGCTACAGAGTTTTAAAATATCTTTGGAATCATTGCCGGGATGTAATTCCTGATGATAAAATATCAAGTTTCTAAACACAAATTGTCATCAAAACAAAGATTTGATACTGCATTCTCAATTAACGCGAAGAAAAAAATATGGGTTGCAATGCCACTATATTAGCATCTGTCTAATTTAGTGATAAGAGAGTCAGTATTAATATCAATAAAACAGGTTTTAATGTTCTGGCCAAGAGCTTTACATTTTTAAACTTCTTAATTTATTTTGTGTTACATTTCTTCGACAAAATATCACCATATTTGTCAAGGCGATTTTTGTTGGATATTTTAAACATATCTTTAAGCTTCGAAGATGATTTGTTACGCTTTTGGCATTGTCTGTAAAGAAAAAATCTTGCCGCGACGGAAATCGCAAAGTTATAAACCAAACGTAAACACAGAAATCTAATACTTGTGTTAAACAATCCCTGTAAAGACGATGCCGAGTTCAGGTGCTTCGGAAACTGAACGGTAAGCAAAACTTCTCCATGAATGGCAGCTGTCTGGCGTTACCCGGTAGTCAAAGATGTTGGTTATTCAAAATCGATGTTAACCTTGATTAATGCATAGACCATACAACAAGTTTATAATCAATTTGACGTACTATAGTCCTGACCTTCTTTAGTTTTGTATTCCCACTGTTTACTGTTTACATTCATGATTTTTTTCTTCACAGAAATTAACACGAATCCTATAAAAACAAATTGTAAACAATGATAACGCCCCAGGAAAGTCATGTATCACGATCCGTCCGGCTTTTTAAAGCACCTTTTATCTTGTAATAGGATAACATTTTATGAACCAAAAGGGATAAAGATAAGCTATTTTGTCACTTATGATGCCACATGATTTAGTTCACATATTCAAACAGATCTATAAAAGTAAAAAATGGCAAATGTAATGGATACCCAGGGAATTGGTATAACAAAGTTAATGCACATCCTGTAACATAATGAAAACAAGAGATAGCATTTGTTCTTCTCATTTCTCATTTACAGTAAAAATAAAAGCATGTTGATATCAAATTATACCAGTAACCAGAACACTCTTTAGAAACGTTCAGCTAATTTTTTCATTTTTGCCCTACAAATGTTAGGATTGATGGCTTTTATAAAGCTGACAGTTTAATTATCTTCCTTTTCGAAGATTATATTTTCTTTACTTTTTAACTATTATTAATCCAACTAAGTCATGTGTTCGAAATATAAGATTTTTATGATGTCACGAATAATATAATTATATAAAGTGATTTTTTCCATAATTATTTTGTATAACATTTTTACTAAACACCTGGAAAGAGTTAAGCACTCCCGTGTTTGTTTCAAGTGATTCAGATTCGACGTTCTTGTCACTAATTAAAAATTACCATTCGATCTAAACGTGTTTATCAAAATAAAATTATGTATTTTTGGCACAAGAAAACAAGATGGTCGCCGTAAAATAACATTCTCAGTTTACATATCATGAGCTCAAAATATGGACAGTTTTGACACTTAAGATTATCTTTAATATGTATTGTCAATGAAAGCTCAAAAACGTTATTGAATTGTAAAATCACATTATCAAATGTCATCCATGACTCACACATTGATAATTAGTCACCGAAAAGTCAATATCGGGTATAAACACCAATTGCCTGGATGACTGCTGCAACCTCGCCAGATAGTCGTCTGATTTGTTGGAGAATATAAGTCGCCATTGTCGTTGCAAGTAAGCTTCTAACGGTTGTAATGTCTGTGGAGGAGGCTCCAAAGCCTGTATTCGCCTCCCCAATTGGTCCCACATATGCTCTATAGGGTTAAGATCTGGACTTCTTGCTGGTCAAGAAGATGGTTGACGGATTCATTCTCTAAATATGCCTTTGTTGCCCTAGAGCGAGGAGGTCTAGCGTTTTCTTCCATGAATAAGGTCTTGACGCTAACGTGTTGTTGTCGAAATGAAGCGAATAAGGCTGTCATTTTTTGTTATCAAATCCAGCTTGCAATCATGCGAGAAACAGCCATATACCATAAATACCCCCCCCCCCCCACCAAATTGCACTGTTGGAACAATGTTATGTTACTTGGAGTGCGAGCTGCGTTATGATACCCCCAAACATGGGTTCGACCATCAGTTACGTGGATTAAACTCTACTCTCGTCTGACTAGTGTCGCATTCAATGTTAGTTACAACCGTTTTAGGAAATGATAAGTATTTGCAAAAGTCATTTATGAGATTGATATTTCGTACCGGTCAACCACATTATGATGGCGACCGAAAAACTTAATGAATGATGACCCTTATATTTTCCTGAGAAACCATTGGCTCAGTAGCTTTTTTGTCAGCTGCAACTCTTTATCAATAAAATCCTGATAGGAAGCACAAGCCTTAGGGTAGTGTATCAACTGATAAATATACACTCCGTATGAAGGTGCGGCTGGAATGTTGCTAGACATGAACGGACAGTTTACGATCGGAAAATCAAAGTCATCTCTTTTGTGATAAAGTTTTGTTCTTAACCCGCCTTTACTGTCTATTTTTAGGTGTAAGTCTAGGTAAGAAGTAGACCTTTTCTTTGAGTATCTTTCAAATTAAATGGGAAAGATGCGGTCAACACAGTCACCAAATTTAGATTTATTTAGTGAAAGGACATCATCTATATAAGGGAACGTGAAACCAAAATATTGAGCCAACCTTTTCTCTTTTCTCTGTTGAGTTTTGAATGTGGAATAGTTGAATACAGGGTGGAAAATTTAAATGTTTTGGTGCTATTACAAGAGGTGAGGGACCTTGATTTGAGGCATTCTAACAGATTTTGGATTTTTTTAGAATTCACATTTGATTCACGGCACTTCAAGAATGGCTTGTTTCAAAGTAACTCTGGAGCTCTTTTTTTACTGCTGATAGAACGACTGTCAGTAACTTGGAAAGATGTTTTGTGGAGCAATTGCCAGACCATGTAATGTCACTTGCTGGTAAGGGCACTTGTGAAGCTTTGGAATCCAGTAGTGAAGGAAGATCGAATTCTTCCTTTTTAGTTGAAATTCCAAAAGAACACAAAACTGAACGATGATTGTCAAGGAAAACTTCTTTTGTATGTGTTGTTGTGATATATGTTGGGTTGCCAAGTGAACTGTCAGAACCTAATTCCTTTATCAAGCAGTCTATGTTGTGTGATTTACAAACAATATTGTTTGGGGCTTTATTGACAACATATCAGTCATATAGTTCGGAGAGCTGTCTTGCAACACTCGGATCTTTGATGACCGATTTCTCCTGTGTATTCATAGACCTTTTTAACTTGTGAATTCGTGTTTGTATCAACGACCTCACAGCCTTCACCCATTCGGAAAGGGTATCGAGTTTAACAGATTGAGGCTCACGGAACTTTGGCGCATTGGCAAACAAATATCGTAGAGAAACGTTTTCGACAATGTTCATGTCACCAGTAATAACGTGGCTTGCAGGATTATATTTGAATTGGGAACTTTCACAAGTGCAGTTCAGTGGTTTAGACTTGTAGTCGTGTATGCTGAGATTCTTCAACACGTGGTTGTAGTTGAACATCTTGGTTGTAATAGGTGTTATAAGTATATAAACTGATTGATCTTTAAAATAAGGTGTAATTAAAGATTTTACGGATTTTTGATGGAGGATATTTTTTAAATTGATTGCGTTGCGAACAAAAAATTACGAAGCGACCATTTTCTGGTTCTTCTTCTCTTACAAAGTAACTGGTTTGAATAGCCTGTGATTTGCAATATCCATGACGACTGCTGTAAGTCTGTACATTTTTGAATTTGGATCTGTAACAGGTGTATCCAAATATGACTTAAACAAAGAATGACGTTTTGAAAAAGGAAGGACATATAGTTTCGTGCGAATGTGCTGCACACCCAGGGGTTTCTGTACAAATGGCAGCAGGTCAATGAGGGATACGTCATAAGGTGAGGGAGGCGTGTGACGTCGATGGCCGTAGCTACGTCTGCAACTAAATGCAGAGTTCAACACATTCGCAAAACTACATTGAGGGCTTGAAATGTGCGATAAAACCTGCATTTGAACGAAACTTTTACGTTTGGTTAGATAATATAGAATGTGTTCCTTAAATAATAAATGCATTCCCAATTAAAGTTAGATAGTCGTATAAATTAAACAGTGATTAAAAAATAAGGACGTGATTTTAGAACTATCTAGAAAATGTACAAATACATATAAATATTGGGATAGGTCTGTTATGTTTTCCAAAATTTCTGAATATAAACCTGTCAAAAACCAACAATTTTGCTTGGATCAAACCATTTTTAAAAAAATTAATATATAAAAATGGTAATAATAGTAACATTGCATAATACATGTAATAAACAACAAAAAAGTCAATTTTTCATAAATTGTTATGATTTTTCTACGATAGGATCATATCTGACTATTTTTTAAAAAAAACTTTGGTATTGCAAAGAAATTTTGGGCAAAGAGGCCTTATCGTGGCTTGACATTTATAATAGAAAATGTAAAAAAAAATCAAAACGAAATAAACTCTAATACATTAAAGTTCAAGTTATCTTTCAATAATTTTACCATTTGCTTTATATACTGTGTCCGGTAAATTGAACATTTCTGGAAGATTCTCTCAGCGCGTTTTTAACTTTTTTCGTCTTTCAACGTTTGGCCTAAAGAAGAATTTTTCACAGTGCTGCGTGATTTGGTTAAACGTCACTGTATATTATAGGGGCAGGCAACTCTTATATATGGGCAGGTAACTCTAGGGCACTGTATTTGAGTATTCATATGCAATCGGTTGATCAATGAGATTTCTCCATTTCACTTCGACACATGAACGCTGTCACAAATTATAGTCATTATTAAGAAAATGCATAGCGGAATGCGTAATGTGTTTGTAGCTTTACTTTTTTGTTATAGTTGCCATAAATTATGTTTTTTATTATTTCATACGGCATTATTCATAATTTTACTGCAACTAAAAAAATAATGGCTTGGTCTATGAACGAAAATTCGAGCAAAAAACTTTACTTACTTCGGTACATATCAGAGTAACTATAATTGGCCGCTGTTAGATTATTGTCTGGCCTCAAACACTACACATCTTAATTTCTAATTGTCCATGCTATATTACAGGACAAACTTTAATTGTGATCGATTATCTACCTTTTATTTGTTTAACACAAAAATTTTCATCGTTCAACCCAGTTCCATTTCGACTTCAAATTAACAATGTCCCAATAACTAGAGATTAGGATATGTGATATTATTATTAATGAAACAGCCATCCACCGAATGATAGTTGAACTTAAACTTCTACATGTCCCAAAATGCCTTCAATAATAACCTTAGCGAATGCCGTTTTGGAATATTAATAAATAAATGCTGATAAATCAAAAATCGAAAATCAGGAAAATCTAAGTATCGAAATATTTGTGGGAACGGGAATGTCGCTTAAACAAGGACATGAACGAATATCATGTAAGGTTTTAAAGTATATGTGTAACTAATTTGTTACCGACAAGTTCTTTGGTGCAAATATATAACTTTTCCACGAATATATTGTTTGAAAAATGACATGCGTTTCGTGCCAACCTCACGTACACATCAAATTGTTACTGGAGCGAAATAAAAAAATACTGAAACTTTTTAAAATGTTACTTATCGTTCGTTAACTGTTGTACAAATGGGCTATAATTGAATTTAAATGCTAGTAAAATTGCTGATTTCCATTTTCTTCCTCTGTACTATATCAATTTAATTTTACAATAGGGATATGGAATAAATGGCGGGGAAACAACAGCTCATAAATCAAAGTTTCTTTTACAAATTAATCAAAATTCGTCTGCGAACAAAGCACATTTTTGTATTAGCCTTTATCAGCTGCCCTCTAGTGGCCAAAACCAATTGGCTCTCCAATTTAAAATTGCTTTAAAAAAATTAAAATGTCGAGACAATGATAAAAAACCTCTGAAAATTGTATGCCAAAATATCTTTATGTGGTTTATAGATTTAAACTTGTGAACATAAAGTATAGTTCTGTTGGTTTTTTTAATATCTATTGAGATGCCTGGGTGGCCGAGTGGTCTAGGTATTTGACTTGAACTTAACTGTACAGATCACTGCAGAGTATACCTATAGTGAGTTTGCGCCTAACTTTGTACTACACAGATGCAGGTTGCGTTTTACTCGCCTCGGAAGTTAAAATGTTTATCAGTTACCTGTCCAAGGTGGTCTAGGTAGTTGATTTTAGCTTACCTGTGCAGGGCACTGTAGTCTATCACCAATACGCCGTGAGTTCTCGTCCGACTTTGTACCATACAAAACGGATGAGTTAAACTCCCACCGCAAGTGAAAAGGTCGGGGGTTCTCTGCGGGTACTCCGGCTTCCTCTACTCGTAAAACTGACCGCCGCGATATGACCGAAATATTGTTGAAAGTGGCGTAAAATCCCAATCAAACAACCAAGAAAAATATATGTCGGCGTAATTGACAAATTATATGAGATTCGCTTGCATTCATTTACTTACGTTAATTTTAATGCCGCCCTGTAAGATATTTGTAGTAAGTTGTTAAGAACATTGATTATCTTGTACGTTTACTTTTGGTTGCGATGAAAATAGGTTGTTGCAGTCGTGTTAAATTTCGATTATGGGACCAAATTCTGACCTTAACCCACCTCCTAATATCTATAATTTGCATCTTCTTTCTTTTAAATATAAAGAGTTGTAATCATAATTTCCTTTTTTTATCTTTTCGGTATCACTACTTCCCTACAATCTATTCCTTTTCATCAAATAGATTGTCTTTTGTTATCTTCAATGTATACATATAAAATAGGAGATGTGGCTTGATAGTCCATGAGAAAGCGACCCACCAAATGACAGTAGAATTTAAATTCGTAGCTAAAGAAATAAATTTTCGCACATCAGACAAAAATGTCACAGTGGCTTAACCTTCCAATTTTAACAATGACAAAAAACCATTGAATCATGATCCTATAAGAATAATTTGGTTTTAATTATACAAATTTCAGCATAATTTTAGAAATCATTCTTCCAACTGTAGTCAGTATGACACGCAGGAAAGAGACTAGATGGTTACAGTTTTGCAAGGTTATCCGGACATTAAAATAAGATGCTCTTATATCATTTTTGAGTTAGCCATGCAAATACTCTAATTGTTACCGAAAATAAAAATTTCGCATTTTAAGTTGTTCAGGTTAATATGTTGACCGATTTTGGAATATGTTCCTGGAAATTAATTTAGTCCATAACAAAATCCAGATATTTCAATAAAAATGATACAAGTTTGAAATTTTTGTTTTCCTTCCAAAATGGAACTGTTTCATTTTAGACAAAAGTTATAATACAAATGCTATGCAATATAAACGGATATCTTCATGAGAAGCGGTTTTTGGCCAAATTACGAAGTAATGGCGGTTTGTTAGTTTTTTTCTTTCTGATATCCAAGATTAATGATAATAACACAAACCTGAGTAAACGCTAAAATATTCTACATTCGAAAATATATCTTCAATTTGACATTTGTACTGTAAAACTTATCTCATTTGTCTCTTGCATATACTGTTATCTGACATATTAAAATGTTTATCATTGAATTAATTAAGTACCATTAATATTTGAAGACCCAAAGCAAAAGATTTGATTTACAGAACAAATCGGTCAGGAATGAAATATTCGTGGGCGTTGATACATGTATGTAAGTTATTGTGTTCAGTTTACATTCGCAAAATTGTAACAATAATCGAGAATATAAAAGTGACTGTAGTTAATTTAGATGTATATGTAAAATATAACAAGATGCCTGACCAGGAAAATCCTAATACGTGTTAGAGTAATTGTGTTTAAAAATTCAGGAATGTTACATGAAATATGGACGTGAGTGTTCATTAAGTAAAAAATTTAAAAATATGTGTAATTAATTTTGTAACGGATAAGGTTTTCGGTGCAACTATTTTTCTTTTCCACGAAAAAGATGTTTATACATGAAACATTTTAACAGTTTTAATCCGTACCATTCTCATTTCAACGCAATAAGTTAACAATAAATGAAAAAAATATGACAACGATGGTAAGTGAAAAATAAATGTTGTTCTGTGTCACCAAAAATCTGGAAAATTGATGAGAAGTCTGAATTGTCATATCCTGAAGAAACCAGCTGAACCCAAAATATACAAGACTATGCTTAGACGTTTGTAATGTAAGTGATTGATTGTTGCGAAATCATATTATACTCAGCTCTACCTGAAACATCATTGTTATTCTATGAAGTTAAATTTTAGCTTGATTTTCTTACACATTTGTGGTGCTCTGGGAAATTGTAATTCATGTTGTTTTTTAAAATTTTCAACATGTTCAATTTTACAATTTTTAGCGATCAGAATCAAGCATTTTAAACCCAAATTGAAATATTTTATTTTCTATACAAAATTTGGAGCATTAAAATTGACATTTAAACTCAAGCCAAAAGTCAAATCATTTTGTTGATTTCAATGTCGTTAAGTCACTCCACTCTCCCAGGATAGGAGGAGGGTTGGGTACTCACAAACATGTTTAACCCGGCCACATATTTTTGTGCCTGTCCTTAGCAAGGTATCTGAAATCCAGAAGATGACTTTGTTTGTGTTTAACTATTGCTTGTTTGGCAGTGTTTACTTATTTGGCCGATAGTTGTTATATTTGAATATCATTACATATTATTTTTGGGACCTTTTACGGTTTATTGTAGGGTGTGGACATGTTTCCATTATTGAAGGCCTTAGGGAAACCGTAACAATTTTGAGATTTAAGGATAAACCATACCACATCTCCTTTTTCTATATATATCAACGCAATTTAAAATCAGTTCCCAGTTAAATTAAGTTTGTCGTTCGAAAGGAAACAAAATTATTTCATTAAAAGATTTGTATTCATAGACGAACCAAATATAGCTGACGACACACACAAATATTTGTGCATCCAACATTAAAAAATAGGAGATAAACTTCAGGTGTTGCGTTTTTACCGGCGTTAACGGCTAACTTAAAGTCTTATAATATGGATTTCATTTGATTAACTGTGCCAAGCAGTGTATATATGTAAATACCGGCTTTGGCCACTGAGAAACACGACGGTTTCCACTAGTGGAGCAGGAGAGGCTTACCCTTCCGGAGCACCTAAGCTTAACCTGGTTTTTGTAGGGTTCGTGTTACTCCAGCTTTAGTTTTCAGTGTAGTGCTGTGTGCTCTTTGTTTGTCTTTCTTTTCGTTTTGTTGGCCATGGTCTTGTCTGTCTTCCGACTTAACGATTTCTGTCTGCCCCTTTAGTACCTTCTTATTCCTTTTACAGTTTCTGCATCAAGGTTGTCACTAACATCCTTGTTGGCCCTGATTATTTGTAAAAATACTGTTTGATACTAAGTTTTTTATTTGAAAATAAATTGATAGGACAGGATCGATATTCAAGAACATTTGGTAATAAATCGAATTTTAAGTTGCAAAAAAGTAGAAACCCCATGATAACCGAGTGAGCTCAGATGCTCCAGAAGGGTATGACGCCCTCCCACCATTAGTGGCATCGGTCGTCTTACTCGACCTGGTATGTTTTATATGTGATAGCAATTTGTAAAATGATTGTTTTTACAATAAGATTATAAACAAATTTATAATTGACATACCAATCAAAACCAAAAAATACTGATCATTAAAAAGTTTTAAGTGACTGAACATGAAAATAGAAAATATAAACTAGAAAGGAAGGATATGGTGTATAGACGAATCCACAATCTTTTGAAGTAGTTATCTCCCTTACTAACGGCGCGCGCATAATCGGAGTAAAGATACTTCTGGTTTCCATTATGCGTCTGTGGTAACGAGAAGCACACAGCTAATTAAATTACATCTGGTTCGATGGCATTCACTTTTTACGCCTTTTACACAATATGCTATATTTTTTACCTATTTTTACGATAACCACTGGCCATTGAAATGGATGTTTATTAAGCTGATGCTAATTTAGACGTGGAAAGACTGCCTTGAAATCGTTTCTACAAAAGGTGGTTTGAATAAGGAAAGGAGTAAATATGAACTTGCTTTCAACAAGATGAATATGCCTATCTAATTAAACAGTATCATGAGTAGTGAAACGCTGAAGGAAAACTCTATACCCTACAACAAAGGTGGTTCAATTCCAGAATTTGATACATTGCACATGTACAATTAAGACCCTTTTACAGTTTGTGATGTCTGAACAGCGGAGAAAGACACAATTACACAATTTCCCACATTTTACTTGTCAGAAATTACTGCATTCTTCATGAAGATTGTCCTGATACCACAACTCGGCTCTCTCAGTGATGATAAAGTTAATTGGACAGGCATGTACATTAATTATCTGTAAACTCTTTCCAAATTAAAAAAAAAGAATAAATGCCAAGCAGATTTTGATGAATGAGTACCATTTTTTCAGTTGACATTGTCCATTTTGTAATAACTTTATTTTGTTATTCAAGTGTTATAAAATGCACAATTTTCCAAATCATCATGATCATCAAAGTTTTTGTACGAAACTAAGAAAGACAATGGGCAGTTAAAGAGTATATGTATAGCACAAAAACAGCCGATATAGCAAAACCTTAAATGTTCTTTTGATACGCTACTCCAGGGCTTGTGCTTCCTATCAGGATTTTATTGATAGAGGGTTGCAGCTGACTAGAAAGCTACT
>JAULBM010311658.1:0-14063 GCA_032357055.1 Geukensia granosissima | reverse complement strand
GTAGAAGTTAAAATTCTACTGTCACTTGGAGGGTGGCTGTCTCATGGACAATCATGCCACATCTCCTATTTTTATATAGGTTGGTCAAGTTTTACAGTCTTACGTACAACTTAATTCCCAAGTTAAGTTAAATCTGCTTTAAACTGTTCCTGCATTTATTTTGATTGCGCACTCTGGTTGACTTAATATTTTGTCTTATGTGATCTAATGTTATATGTTAATGTATATCTATTAATGACAGTTTTCCTCGAGTACATGTCCAAAAATGACTCTAGTAAGTTATTTTCAGTATATCAGCCAAATGGTGGAGGAATTTGCCTCGCATTACACGGCAAAGGTTGTGTTTATAATGAACATTTTACATCACATAAATAAAATTTTCAGCTGTGGCTATCAATTAAATTTGTAGAAGTTTTAATTCGACTGTCATTTGTTGAATGTCTGTCACATGGACAATCATGCCACATCTGTTATTTTTATATTTGTGTAAACCCTTTGCTGTATATCATCAGTGTAAATTGGGTAAGTAATTTTGATTAAATAATCAATTAAAATTATATTTTGTTCAGAAGAGTACATCAGAAAAAATCTCGTTTACATGATGCATTTTCCAAAACTGGTTCTAACTGTAATCTGACAAAAGTTACCAAAAAGATGTTTTACCAATAGATGAGGTGGAAATGGAAAGAAAGTCTTTTTTCAATTTGAGCGAAATAAAGTGATTTTAAGACCCAACGGAAATATATACAAAGTCTGCTGGAGAACCTTTGAATAGAATGAAACCAAACAGATTCCGTATGAGGTGCTGACCAAATTTGGTACTTTCCGTAATACAATGACTATCGGCAGTCAAGGACTTAACTGAACATACGCATTTACGGAAAAATACAAAAAACTTTTTCTTTAGAACTAATGCACCATGTGAGGTACTTATATAGGTTAATAAAGAACCATCGGGAAATACAAACAAGTGGCACCCATCTTCGGAACCACTGAATGGATTAAAATGTTTCATATGACTTGCTGACTAAATTTTGCAACTTTGTGACGTTCTGTTATCCAAGAAGGCACACAACTAGAGACTTAATTTAAAGTAAAACATGAAAACACACATATATTTAAATTTCTTAGAATTACATATAAGTAATTGATTTAAACCAAACAATGCAGGGAATTTTATTATTAAGTATGGAATCAGAGCTGCTATTTTGGTTTGGTATCTATTTTTCATCCAAAATGTCCACCACAGTAAACTTATTTAATCAATATTGGAATCATATCCAAATTTTCTTCTTCGCGAAAACCGCATTATGGATTGATTTGAAATAAGTTTTGAAAGTTTCTTATGAGATGCTGTTACTTTTGTGCTGATGCTTTGCCCAAGTGGACCGCTATCAGGAGGTTTTATTTAGTATTGGATAAAACATACCCGAGTTTTCTTCTTGAGGACGGTTGAATGCGTTGAAATCAAACATGGCAAGGATTTTCGTTATGAAATGCTAACCAAGTGTAGCTTTTTAGTTTTAACATGTAGCATTAAATTCAATTACCTCATCCCCGTATCAAATACAAACAAACAACTATTCGCTACCATTGAAGACAATGTATTTTCAAATGAACGATTCTAGTTCCAGGGAGACTCTACTTTAGAAGAGAAATCAATGATTTGTTCTAATTACATCGTTACTAAATAACTTCGAATAAATGCACTTTGTTCCAAGGGGTCCGCGAGTCTCGAGTCCGTTGAATGAAAGCCACGGGTCTGTTGTCCGAATAGAGTACGGACAGTTGACAACTTTTTATCGATAAAAAATTGGCCATTATATTAAACTTCTTATATATACATGTATATCGAGACTACAGTATTTACGTGATTTAAAACACGTCTGTCAAAATAATTAATGATTGGTGATAGCTGGCGGTAAAAAAGTATGTATTGAATCTTAGGTTTACTCTACAATGTATATTTCCGATTTCAAATGTAAACAAACAAATAATTTTGCTATGATAATCTACTGTTTGTGAAGATCATTGAACCAATATTTCAAACATTTATAGAAACAATCCTTTTAAGCTATTTTTCGAAGTTTGAACATAGTTTCTAATTAAAGAAATTAATAAATTTGTACAGAATTTTACGTACAATGTCGGTTGACGAGCCAGCAACGCAACTTGCTGACCGTTAACAGATTCAGTTGATTAGATTTCTTTTATGATAAGACAGTGTTTTATATTTCCCCTTATTTTACCAATCAAGACTGCGGAATATCATTCAACCGAAAGCATTCATTTAATCCGCCAATAGAATAACGTGATCTTCTTTGAAATAAACATCATTCAAACGATAGTAAAATCCCAAGGGAATTTTTATTTGGAAATTGTGACTTAGGTTGTTGGTGTTACTCCATTAATCAGCCTCCTTCTTAATTTCAGATTAAATCTTAACTGTGAGTCTGTCTATGAATGATCCTTAATATAATGGTCAGTAGTAGATTTAAACATAATTGAAAACCTGGTCAAGGTTATTCATATTTAAATACAGGATGTATTGTTGTGGATTAATATAAAATAGCAGCTAGATTTGGCATTGTTATGCATTAATATACAGAGACATGCAAAACATATTCGGTCACTGTCATTTTTTACTAAATATTTCATAAAAACCACAATTTTTCAAAACAATTTTGTGAAATCATTCCTTGTACGTTTTTAATAAATTTCATACCATTAAAATCAGAAAATTTTGTAGTTTTACTTTTTATATACATTTTATTTTCTGATATGTTGTTTCAAAGAACCGATGATTTAAACAAAGATTTAAACTTTGGTGTCACAATTTTACTTACGTGTATAGGAAATTTTGACACAAACATATAAACTTTCTGTATTGAATTATTGCTTCTTTCAATCTGCAAATCAGAAAAATGATTTCAAAATATACAACAAAACGGTATAATTTTCTGTGATTATTGGTGAACATTTGATTGAAATCGAACAAAAACGTCTTCACAATTATTTTTTAAAAAATAATCTGAATTTATATGAAATATACAGTGAAAAACAAAAGTGGCCGAATTTACTGTCATTCTATAATGTGGGAAATGAATAAAATAAATTATATAAAATACAACGTTAAAGGTCCCGTTTCTCTAAAAATCACAAAATTCACTACCGTTGTATAGTAAAAAATCATTTAGGTTACAAGAGTAATCAAGAATTCCTTAAATATTTCTAGGTACAGACACATCAAATCACCACAGTCGGCATGGACAATTTTAAATTTAGGTATAAATTACATTATTTATTAATGTGATTTCGGTCAGCTTTATTAAACATATTTCAAATATCAAACAGCACAGGTTACATGAGTCGAGTTATCACTGATTTGAAAAATAAATAATAATTACACCTTGTTCGGGCAGTTTTTGACTTCTTTAAAGGCTGTTGACAAAGTTGAACAAGAAAAAATGTAAATAAAAAATATTTCATAATAGTTGGATAACTTTTTGCCCCTTTGGTATCTTCGAATTCCTTTTTTTTGCAAACTGCATACTTTAAAGTATAAAATTTTGCATACTTTAAACGGAAGGCTTTATGTAACATTCAGTTGTAACTGATTTTCTATACCAACAATTGATCGCACGAGATGTTTTCTACGGCAACAGCGATGGTTTTGTACTCTTAGAGCTAAGACTTTTAATAAAGATTGATACGAATTGTGATAATGAATACCGGAGGATAATCATATTATTAACAATCAACTGATTACTACATTTCTAAATACATAATATTTATGAAAAATAAAGAAATATGGAATGAATCTTAAGAACAACCCCCCTAATTCCAACAACAAGCAAGTTCACAGTCTGCAACCATCTTCCAAAATCATGACTGGTAAAGCTTAAAATATGTTCTGATCGGCTGAAACATTGAAAATAACCTGTTCGGCAAATGCTTAGCCAGTTGAATTGCTTTTTTGTAGGGCTGATCTGTGGATGGTTCTGAACTAAACTTGTAAATTATTGACAAAGACATGCAAGATGTTGCCAAGTTACGTCATAGGTAAACATTTGACCTTATTGGAAATCGTAAAGAACTTTGCAAATTGCCTCTAAACTAAGCAAATATGCGATATAGTTTGTTTAATACTAAATATATTTTTTAGGCAGATTGAATGATATGATATCATATGTTGCAGGGACTATCAGTGGTGACCTCATATAGTTTAACATTAGACCCTACAGGAAATTGCAGCTGTAAACAGCAGTCAAGTTCCAAAAGACAAGTTCTTCAAATCAGACAGCGATATCGAAATTTCCTATTGACTACTACTGGCAATTTTTGCATTTGATTCACAATTTCTATGTATTTTTTGCATTACATGACGTTTTCTGCTGAGGCTTAACATGGAACTGTTTTCGTCAGTTGAGCAACACATGTAGAAGACTTACAAGAGCGTGTAGTTGGTTATTATGTTTTGTATTATCCGATTTATTGTTTGTACCGCCGAAAAATGTATATATATTTTTTATCTATTTCACAGAATGTTGATGAATTATACAAACTACTCATTATCTTTTTAGTAAAAGGTGCTTTCCAGTCCCAAGGTTTAAACATCTCTTTGTTTTTAATGGATAAAAACGTTAGTTTTCTTAAAATGAAATGAAATCGTTGCATTTGAAGTCAATGTTATGCCTCGATTATATGTAGAAAATCGTAGCACTTATCAACAATCTACTACAGAAAGCCACGTAACGTAAACTATAGAAAACCCTAATGTTTACAACTTCTTTTGACGTCTGTAATCTAGTAAAGACATTCAAGGTGATTTGATTTGTACCATTGGTATAATCTTGGTCGATATTTGTTTTTGGTGTATCAGCTCGCATAATAGAGTAATAGGAGAATTTCACAACGTATTCGTTTTCACCTCTTTACCAAAGCTAGATAATATACTTTTCTCATGTAAGTTAAACGTGCACATGAAAGATACAAATAACAAAAGATCGTCTTAATAATTGTAGTTAACTGAAATGAAGGATTTCAATTCATTCTTTATTAATATATCGTCGTAATTTCCCCATAATTCTCCTTGAACCTGATAGAAAACTATGACGTCTACAGCAAAAACATATTTGTGGATTTGCTCTTTAAATATAATGGTGTAGTTTCACGCCTTTAAGCTTTTTTAAAGATAGATATGCGTTTGTAAAAAAAAAAACACTGTTTAGGTTTATTCTTCTTTAACAACCATTTTGATAGATATAAATTAATCATTTAAAAATTGCAGTACTTTTATAATTTGAGACTTTCTGTTGTATTTTACTCATCAATCCTGTCAACAGACCAGTTAACAACTCGGTCAATGGACTTTCTCTTGACGCGGCCATCCATCATTCAATGGACTTGAGTCTCGCGGAGCGGTTTAAAAATGTTTATGTTCAGTTGATTCGAATTTTTTTCATTAAGTAGATATTAACAGGAGTTTTTTCAAGCAGTGGAAACGTAGTCAAATATCTGCAGTTATTGTTACAAATTTGAGTAATCATCATTATATTTCAATTAAAACTATAAACTAAGGGCAGACTAGATGTCAATTTAAATCAATATTGAATCCTTCCCACCAATCCAGGTGATTACATATATATTGGATTTTTTATCCTCACCATAGTCAAACATTTCAGCACTTTGATACGATAATCTCTTGTGTAAAACAACAAATTCAAAATCAAAAGGGCAAATTGTACAGAGAAATGTTGCCGTATCTTTTAGTCATTTTGGGATATACTTCAGGTATTGATGTCAAAATAGGAATGATGAGCCCATTCAAACATCCCAGACTTGGTTTTGAGAACAATGCTGCAGCGGCTACGATTGCAATAGATAAAGCGATTTCAGAAGGCATTATTTCTGAAGTAAATGTTTCGTAAGTATCTTTTTTATATTTATGGTTGCACAAAATAAATCCAAGTTTTTCCGCTTGAAACTGGATATTTATCCATAAAAATAATTCTATGTTTTGTTAAAAACACAATCATGGGAAAATGCCTTTTTTTGATCACAAATAAAAACAATAATAAAATCCCATTACCAAAATTTTTTTTCCAGATAAGCTAACAAAATCATTATGTACAAGGAATATAAAACCTAATAGAACAGATAATATACATATTAAAGGGTGAAAAAGTAGTGTATTCTAATACAAAAAAACCCCCAAAAACAATCAAATGTAGACGTTGTTTTAGATAGTATTAGTATAATAATAAATGCCACTTTTACCTTTATTTAAATGTGACAATCGGCTTTCCGTTTCTATTTATTGTTGTAATTTTGTTTAAAACACTACAGGGAAACATTCATCTTTCAATTCGTAGGTTAAATACCCAAAGGGTAGATACCACGTATACAGTCACCAAAATATATATACTGGTGATGTATCCAAATCAAATGTAGGACCAAGTTCTCAGAAACAGCATTGATACCATGTACCACGAGCAACAATCGTCATGCAGTTCTTTTTTTCAAAAGATTTTTAAACAAAAGATAAAAAATGAGAAACTGGATATACACCTTGCTTCACGAACAAGAGAGAACACAACAGAATATATATGTACATAAAAAATGAAAACGAATATAGATCTATGAACAAAAGACAACTTTGCCAAAAACAGTGTGAATTCAGGTGATCTGGAAGATTAAGCAGTTCCAACAATCGCTCCAGTTCCTGTTTCAACCCGGTAATAGTTATTTTAGGAAACTAGTATCAAAATCGTTTTTTAGTTTAATAAGTTGAAACGCGCATTAAGATTTAAAGATTCAGACAACAGGTCGGGATTCCACTGTAAATAAGGACTGTGTCAACACAGTCTATTGGCTGTTAATTACTCCGACTCATAAAACTTTCTGGGGCCCATATATTTCTGGCTTAAACGCACTTGGACGCTGTAAAATGGATCGTTACCCACGGATAGATCAGTTATTCATAATATTTAGCATGAAATTTAAGTAGAAATAACTTGTACCTTGTAGAATTTAACATTGTTTTGCGTTTTCTATTTGTTTTTTTTTATTTTGTCTAAAATCTGTTAAATAAAAGAAAGAAATGTAAGGCACAATTTTTGAGATTTTTAAGAACTTGTTTCGTGCCACGGAAATCTAGTGAACTTAAGGCAACATCTTAAGGAGAATTTATTTAGTAAACAATCAAGAAAAGATGTGGATTGTTTCTTTCTGGCATAAATTTCATATTCTCTCTTTTAAAACTGAATGATAATTGAAATAACCATTAATACATATTATCAACTATAAGCAATGATCCATTTTGATGTTTTTTCTTCAATAAGGATGATTTTCTCTGATCTGTGAAACCTAATATTTCTTTTCACAGATTACAATAGGGCTTAATGAAGATATTGTTGAATAAAATCACATTCTGATAATCCAGCGCCATTGGACAACTTTTAGAATAACTTAACACGATTGAAGAATCCCTAGATGCAGAAATACTACTTTTATCATGTCTGATCGCCAGTCACTTTACCCCCTCTAATTATATATACCCTTTAATTTCTTTATTAAAGTAAATATCATTTAATATATTGTCCATTTCCCCCCGAGGGTGACCGGAGTTATTTCTATAAGGATTGATAAACATGTTTACAACTATACCAGAAATCGATGTGGGGCACAATGTCAAAAACATTAAAGGCTGACTTAGATTTAATAAAAAAAAACTTATCATTAGGATTTTGGCCTTTTGATGATGATACAATGCAGAAATTTTTTAAAGCTTGTGATTTACTTGAGGATACTATTGTATCTTACAACTGAATAACAGAATAATTAAGGATTTATATTAAAATTGGGTTTTAACGGGATCACTGTTGTGCTTTTTCCGCTTCCAAAGCACCAAAACTAAATATCAAGTTTAACAATCACTCTTTGTTCTTAGCAGTCTGATTATAATTCTACCCCTTGAAAAAAACCATAATTTTTGAATAATCAAAAAAATTGTCAAAACTTTCACCAAGCTTTTATAACATCATTGGTTTACCAGTTGAATTTAACCATATCTTAAATTTCCGGTGCTCTGGTCAATCAACAATCAAGTTTTACTACCCCATGACTTCTTACAAGACTGATTAATTTATTATCGGTTTGAATAAGGCCATAAAAAAGTGTAATTAAAGAATTTTGGAATTTCAACTTATTCAACACTTTGTCCCAATACATTAAGGAGTACGTTTTTTAATTGGAACGGTAAATGTTTCTGGAACTGTTTGTTCATTTTATATTCATGAATCATAAAACGAGTCATTAACATGGTTTCATATCAACCAAATCTAGTTTCGGACTGTTGAGACTTGGTTACAGTTAATATATATTTTATTGGTGGGACTTTTCATGTTGATACACCAGAATAATTCAATGCGTAGATAGACCAAAAGAAGTGATAGGACAAGAATCACCATTTTTAAATTTTCTGCAATCATCTAAATGAGAGATGACTTAATAATAAATCGATACGTTATTAACTTTGTAAGAAAACCCTGTACTTTAGAGGTAAGAAATGTACAAACCCTGTACTTTAGAGGTAAGAAATGTACAAAGGTTATTAAACAATCAATCATTTCACCTTTGCATGAAAGTATAACCGATAATAATACCGTTATATCTTTCAAAGATCGTAATATGCCTTGAATATTGTAATACAACGTATATTACCGTGAGGTTCATGGAACGAAATACAATCATGGCTTCCGTTTCAACAAATGGAACGGAGATTTGTGTTCTCATATACATAATAACTCATAGAACGTACACTTGTATTGTACATGCAATTGAATAAACACGTAAACGCCAAGTAAAATTATGTTAACTATCTTTAATTTGCAAAGTTAACTTATTCAAATGAGATTAAGAGTGCCGGTGGAAATCTAGTATCAATTTTTCAGAATAAAACACTATAGGAAAACAAAAGGTTTTTTTTAACACAACTGACTGCTAAAGGTTTTATTTTCCCTTTTTGTGATCATGCTTAGTAAAATCAATAGTAAGGGACAATTTTTGCATTTTCTTTATTATTGTATGGATAGAAGGTGTCCGCCCGATGTGGTCATGTAAAAAACAAACTCCCGTGAAAATTCCTAGTAAGTACTACTAGTATTAATGCATATTTAAGAAAATTTAACATATATAAACTATTTAGTTCAGTATTAAGCTTTTTATAAGAAAGTTAATATAAGTAGCAATATAAACCATATTTAAAGATTAATTAATATTGCTGTGAGGATAGCCTTATTAAGATGAATTTTAAGACCAAGCGGATTTTGTTTAAATTTCTGATCTTTATTTCCCACGTTTCCGTAAAAAGTATGATGTGATATCCCTTGCTATATCCGATGATTGAAAGTACATCCAAATTGTGATACCAATTCTCTATATTTATGAGAATTTAGTAAATGTTTTTTTATCAATTTGTGGTAACGAAATTCTTGACCTAATAATTGTAAGTTATACAGAGATTGCGTTCATTATAATCTGTAACGTCGCCAAAAACACGAGTATAACGAACAAGCTGAGAAATAGATACACATCAAAAAGTTTTTGGATGTTAAGTAAGATATTTTGTTATCTGTCCTTTTCCAGGTTTCTCAATTTGTCAATTTTTGGCTTATATTTATTCTGAACAGCTGAAGTCATCGATGAATGGTTCTGCTTCATAAAATAGAATAGAGCGTGATGGTGATCATGGTGAACCATGTCCTCAAACTGGGACATACTAGTAATTTACGTTGAGACTAAATTGTATGTCTAGCATTGTGTTTAAAAATACAAAATTACCAATGTTATTAAAAATGGAAAATTAAGGTGTGCAATGTGTACATTTCAAGGAGTAACCTATTATCAGTAGCATTAGAAACGAAACATAGGAAGTCAAAGATTCAAATATAGCAAAAGAAGCACTCAACAAAACAAATCAAAATAGGAAGGCAAATTCGATGGCATGGAATCAGAGAATACTTCTGACATCGAGAAATTAAACTACGATGGTATTTTCGTTTGTTTTTGTAGATGCAAACGAGTTTGTATTGTGTTTATTTTCTAGAAACAATGCCCACTGTGTTGACCTAAAGTTTCTTCTTCAACATGTTTCATGATATTGTGATTTTTGTTGATAATCATTTATAATTTTATGACTAAATTCTATACAAGCTAATGAACATTTCATGACTTAATTCTATACAAACTAATGAAGATTTTAAGACTAAATTCTATACAAAGTAATGAAGATGTTATGACTAAATTCTATACAAACTAATGAACATTTGATATAAGTGTTTGTTAATGATCGAGCAAATCATGTCCATCATGACCGCCTCGATGGTTTAATGGTAAGCGTGCTCGCCTCGAGTGCGGAAGGTCGTGGGTTCGTTCACTGGCCGGGTCAAACCAAAGACATTAAAATTGGTATATAATGCTTCTCGCTAAGCACGCAGCATTTAGGAGTAAGAGCAAAGACTGGTCGGCCCAGCGTCAGAATAATGTGTCTGGGTAAAGTGGCACGTTTTCCTGCGGACTGTTGCTTTCGTGAGCTAGCACGTTAAAACTCCGGCTCAGCGTGTCGATCTAGTACAAAACAGGGTTCATTCATCATCACACATCATTTATATGCTCTCGTCCTGAATATGCACTGGACGTTAAGCACCATCCAATCAATCAATCAATCAATCAATAAACAACAGTTTCCGTAAATACGTATATTTACTAATTACTCACAGACTGATTCAATTTTGTCGCTGTTTCATTAAAATTCGTACAAACATTCATGTTGCATTTTCTCTGGACTTGATTTCTATTCTTTTTAGTGTAAAAAGTGTAAATAATCTTTGCAGAGTAAAATGGCGAGATGATTCCTGCTCTGCAGAAGGGGGTGTGGAGAGTGCCTTAAAACTGAAAGAAGATGATTTAATCGATGTATTTATTGGTCCTCCATGTTCAGCGTGTAAGTTTAAGTCTTATTTCCAAGCTTCGTTGTGTATAGTCACAAATATAGACACAGATATGCACGGCTGAAAACATAAACAGATGAATATTATAAAATTACCGATTACCTTTTATACCAATTTCTTTAGCCTTTGAAAATTACGTCTGTGGAGTATATGGGTGTATACAATTTGTAATTTAGACATTTTGGATGGCTTCATGGAGAACCATACAACATCTCATATTTCTATAATCCATAAACCAAAAATTTAGCTATGACACGAAAATCAATCAAAACTAGTTTGTAATAAAATCATTATTTTTAATTATTTAACATAGGTGGTCATTGTTAGAGATATTGACCCTTAGCAGAAGATTTGGTTTAAGTTGAAAATAACTTTTTATTTTTTAGATTATTACTTTTTCGTAATCCATATTGTTCAAAATAAACTATTTTTCGCAACTAAACCTATTGCTTTTGACCAAGAATAAAAATATGATCATTCATCACTGCCTTTGGTTGCTATATGCAATACCGTTTTCTTTCTTTTTTCAAACAAATAAGAAACATCTCCATTTTCTTTATTCCTACAATTGAAAGACTTTGTCGTTACCATATCAACTTAAGTTCATTTTGAGGTACGTTTTTCCATATTTAGGAAGAAAATAATACCACTATTCACTATAAGCTCCTCTTTTTAAAGATACAACATTACCAATGTTGAATAAAAATGGAAAATTTTCGTATGCTGTATGTACATTTCAAGGAGTGACGTCTCATCAGTAGCATTAGAAACGTAGGAAGTCCAAGATTCAAACATAGTAAAAGAAGCACCCAAGTTCAAACAAATCGACATGGGAAGCCAAATCTGACGGCAGGGACAACTACTACGTGCAATACTTTTCGAGGTCTTTCCGTATTTTTAGTGTTTTAGAATTTTAGCAAACGCAGCAATTTTCTGTAAAACGTAAAATTTCATGTCAGACAAGTCTGAACACTGGGCTGATGAATACCCTCGGGGACCAATGTTCCACCAGCAGAGGTATCAAGATTTATATTTTCTGGAAATTTTTGTGTAACAATTTTAAGAGTAAATAACACTTTCAAGAGTATTCAGCACATTTATATATTTCAATATAGTATTTTGATTAAGAAAGCACAACGAAGTACAGATTATTACGCTTAAATTTCATAGTTTTTTTCTTAAAATCTACGCTTCATGTTTGTTACGGTAATGAAAACAAACCAAACAAATAACAATTTTTTCTGTCATTTTTTTTATGAAAATCACTTTGAGTTTTATTCAATAAATGAATATTTATGAATTACATCACAGACTAAATATCCTGAAAAGCAGTTTGTTCGCAGATGAATTTAAAAATACGGAATGGGTTGCGGTTTTTCTTTGCGTATCGTTTATATTTATAATAAAACTAGTATCTGTGCTGTTAGTAAAATGTCGTCGGTGTTTGCCTTTGGAAGTCAGGTGTAGAATACCCATGTGAGAGACTAAATGATCATAGTCCAATAAAGCAAGACAAATTTAAATCAAACCAAAGAGAAAACGTAAACGAAAGGAACAAAAGAATCCACAGGAATGGGATCAGGTGCTTCGGAAGGGTAAGCATCTCCTGTATTGCGCCCAACACCCGTCGTGGAATCCGGGTTAACGTCAATCTTAGAAGAGGTAAACTTATTTTTTGTATTACCGGTAACAGGTTCATAAGATCATGCCAAATTTGTACAATATTATACGAAAATGAGGCACATGACAATAACAAAAGGTTCTTCGTCGGGAAAATATTTAATATTGTATTTACCTTTTCCGTTGTTTTGTTTATATAGAATCAACATTACAAAAAATATTGGTCTTTGGTGTTACATTTTTGTCTTTGTTGTTAAATTGCTTCGTTCATTATAAAGGAACTATAGTTGATTGACAAAACAACTGAGCTTAAGTTGCTCTAAACTTAAAGTCCTTTTCGGATTACTTAAAGATAGTAACAAAATGTATTGCATATTTGGATCTTTGACTTCCTATGTCTCGCTTCTAATGCTACTGACGAGAGGTTACTCCTTGAAAAATACCTTAAGCCATATTCATTCAACATTGGTAATTTTATATTTTAAGGTAATTTGATTATGTATCAATCTTTTCTGACCAACGGCTACATTCTTCTTTCAAACATCTCAGAAAAAGGATATCTTGCATATACGCTTCATGTTTGTTACGGTAATAAAAACAAACCAAACAAATAAGAATTTTTTCTGTCATTTTTTTTATGAAAATCACTTAAGTTTTATTCAATAAATGAATATTTATGAATTACATCACAGACTAAAAATATGAAAAATGTTTCATAATTGTGTAGATTTTAACTCACCTTGGTTTTTGTAGGGTTCGTGTTTCTCCAGCATTTGTTTTCAGTGTGGTGTTGTGTGTTCTATGTTTGTCTTTAGTTTCATTTTGTTAGCCATAGCCTTGTCTGTCTTCCGAATTGTAGATTTTTGTCTGCCCCTTTGGTATCTTCGAATTCCTTTTATTTATTAAAAGCAATAACTAATTCTTGAAATGACATGCCATAATGAAGAGCAAAACTGACAGCTTTGAAAACTAGAGGCTCAGGAGGCTGAGCCTGTATCGCTCACATGCCATTTGGCAAAGAAGTTTTAGAGGAGAAGATTTTTTAATGAATCAGCCTATCAGAAACAAGATTTGTCTGGCGGCCTTGTTTTTGTTCCATTGGGATGAAGTGGGGAAACTTTGTAAAGGACTTTCCATGGATGATCTACATCAATATATATCAATTTCACCAAGCAGTTTCAGCCAATCAGAAACAAGAATTATCTGTGGCGGACATGTTTAGATTCAGATGAAGACAAAATTAGGAAACTTTATAAAGGTACCTCCACTGATGCTCTAGTTCAAAAATTAATCCATCTGGCCAAGCAATTTCAGAGAAGAAGACTTTTAAATTTTTTTGTCGGATCCAGACAATATGAGGAAACTTCATAAGGCACATTCCAATATTATTAAATTATTAAAATATTATTCCATTTGGCCAAGCAGTTTCAG
>JAULBM010311647.1:0-14063 GCA_032357055.1 Geukensia granosissima | reverse complement strand
ACCATGGCCAACAAAATGAAACGAAAGACAAACATAGAACACACAACACCACACTGAAAACTAAAGCTGGAGTAACATGAACCCTACAAAAACCAGGGTGAATTCAGGTGCTCCGGAAGGATAAGCAACTCCTGCACCACTAGTGGCACCCGACGTTTTACTCTGTAGTCAAAACCGGTGTATAGTCACAATCGATGTTAGTCACAGTCGGTGCAGGAACGGATTTGTATTCAAGACAGTGGTAAGATATCCATTGTCATCAGTGAAACGGATATTTCGTACCGGTAAGAAATTTTAGAATATTGCTATTTTTGGCTTTGAAAAAAGTCGCCTTAAAATTCATAATTCATGTATCATGAATATGACTTTATCTTCTGCAGATGTCAAAGCATAATATTGGACAAGATAGTATTTAACAAAATGAATAAGGTCTTCTGCTGAATTTGATTTGCTGATTCATTAGAGATTACCCAAGTTTTTTTCTTGTCTTCCGCTAAAGCTTACTAGAATTCATTTTCGTGTATATGTGTGGCAGTGGAAATTGACAATATTTCTTTTGATTTAAAATATTTATTTTATTTTAATTTGATTTCTATATTTGTGCATATTTGTTCCTTAATATTCGGAGTATTGATTTCCTTGTATAAGTGCTAATTTATTCGGTTTTATCTATCCTATCACTTAATCAATAATTCCTTTAAATCTCTTTGCCATTGTAAATTTTTTGTTCCCTATTGTTTGATTTCATTCCCTTTAGTTATATGTTTTAGCACGTCCGGCTTAAGAATGTTTTTTTAATGTTATAGTGTGTAATATTGCATAACTTCAGTTTTGTCTTCAAACGGACAGTTGGAAACCAACAGGCCAAGCGTACGGACGCCGTATTGTACAATTAACTTTATTATTACGGAAATACCGTATTTCATTTTATATGTGTGGATTTGCCATATAGTGACTTTTAATATTATTAGTTTCAATTGTAACATTTACGGACACCGTATTTACTGTCAGTGGATTATCCGCGATTTATTGTGATTTATTTTATGTACATTTTATGCATTCTGCATTAATAATACAACTATTTTCGTTTGAATTACATTTTCCTGTGAGTTAAGTTCCCCGAAAAGTAGCGCTGTTACACATGTATCAACATGTGTCCCTTATTTCATTATTACTACCTTGTATTTTACGTTTTTACAGTGGATATTAGGTACGTACGTGCTTTGTCACCAGACAGAGAAAACTTTATGTTTAATTTTATATTATTTTTGTAACATAAACTGAAATGTTCACTGCAGTGGAAGAGTAAAATTAATTTCAAGTGGTATGTGTTAAGGAATATTTTAATTTATGTCTTGCCAAGGTCGATTCATCATTCATGCAAAATACTACATTTTGGATTCGCCCTTGTATTTTTTAACAACGCCAAGACAGTTGCGCTCTTCTATTGCATATTTTTATGATAATGAATGACCTTATAACTAATATAAACTGTAGTCCACATAGATCAGAAAAGCTCATGGCTAATGGTTATATAAGACACCTACTTCAGTTTACTTTAGTTGAATTGGCATCATATTTAGTTGAACTCATTCCACAGGAATTGCATCGGTTCATTTAACAGTTTGTGTCTTAAAAACTGGAACTAAAATGCAAAACATATATATAAAAAAATAAAGAAAAACCTTTAAGATGCATACAAAACATCCGAGTCCGTATGCCTAGAAAATCATTGGATCACACGGAACAAAAAAACACCATGATCCAATAGGTTATATTAATGAGAATTTTATATATTTGCCAATTTCTTTCTAATAATATTTATTGTCAATTATTAGAACTCACGTCACCAAATTTTATCCTTCACTGTACGTTAGAATGATGTAGCACCAAGACGGGAATAAGAAAAACACAATAAATAATAAATTTTTCCAATTGGAAAGCCGATCGTAGTTCAGAAGCAGTCTTATCTCGGAATTTTAAATATAAATTTAATGTAATGCATGTATAACCGTACGTATATTTATGTGGATATTAGTAGCAGTTTAAAAAAAGATCTTCGTACGCAGGGAAATTTAGGCATTTACAATCGTTTATTTTCTATTTTATCAAAAATATATTTGATAAGAGAGCGAAAATTCAAGACAGTATTTTTTCAGAACTTGTTTCGTGCCCCACGTAAATCTAATGACCTACGGTATCAGCCATTATGCAGTGACAATCCAGAAAAGATGTGGATTGTATCTTCCTGTCATATAATCCATATCCTTTCTTAAATAAAAGATAATATAAATGGTTATGTGCAGGTTTATTTACATGCAGAGATTCAATCTAATAATATACAATTTTGGCCCTTAACAGAAGTTAATATCATTATTATTCAATCGAGAAAAGGTTATTTTCAACCTTTCAGAAATAAATAATTATGATATTAACTTTTTATCAGGGAAATAACTCTACTATTATAGTCAACTAAATAAATGCACCATTTGAGCATATATGAGGCGAAATATTAATGTAGGATACTACATGTACAATTACTTCATATCGCTTACTTTTTATACCACTGTGAAACAATAAAGAAGTTATTTGTTTTTTAATCCTTATAATTTAACTATATCCGTAACTGCGGCCATTGTTAACTACTGCAGACGATCATAACTAGTTATTTGTTCCACATGCGAATTCGCGCCAGATTAAAAAAAGTTACTTGCATTACGTGCATTATCCCTCACAGTTATTTTGCTGCAAGCGCAGTTTTCTGTGGAAAAAGAAGTAATTGAATTATTAATATAATATATATAATTATATAATATTTTATGAACTTGTTACTAGCTATAGTAAAGTATAATACTTGTCATTTTTTTATCGGGAATGAAATGAGTTTAATGGAGGTGAAATTTTGGTTTTCCTCGAAATATTTAAAATAATTACCTCTCTTCATTTGCGGAAGATATAGAAGGTATTACGGTAAGAGTCATAAAACGGGAAAAAGCTCTTTACCTTGCTTTCCTTGTAAAAGAGTTTTTGATTGCACCTGTATTGATGTTTTTAAAATTTTAATATAAGTTACGTTAAAAAATTAATTTTTTTTAAGTAAGACAAATAATTTACAATCTTGTTAAAAAAATCAATATCAAAAACCTTTATTGTGTTTTTAGTAAATAAACAGAAACTTTCAAGTTGATTGTAATTTTGATTTCATTCATATCTGAAATCTTCAAATTGCTTTTTCTTAAAATGAATATTAAAACAATAATTATTATTTTTAATTCATTGCTTCAGACGTACATGGACAGTTGTATAATGATTTTGTGATAATGCTTAATCTATGAAACCAAAAATAAGCCATTTTTATGTTACAATTATATTTGGGTCGATCTATGATTCAACCTTCATTAATCTGACTTATTTAGCAAATGACAAAACAAATCTAATAATCTAATTGGGCTTAATGAGAACGTAACATTCAAATCTGACGTCAATAACAGGGTGGTGTTCTTACGCAAGAAGTTTACCCAAGTTAAATAGATAATGTGAATCTTTATATTCTATATGTACATTTTAAGGAGTGACCTCTCATCAGCATGATCAGTAGCTTGAAAACCAGAACAAAGGAGGTTTGGAGATATTTCCGTCCTTATTTCGAAGTGTAAAGATTGTATTCCTATTTTTAAAAGTGTTATTTTTAGATTCAGATTATGATCAATTTCTTTTTATCACACATGTGGAAAGCTTTATCATCAAATAAACATTGTTTGTGTAAAAATGCAGGGTAAGGTATACTATTTTTTATTTTGAAGATAAAAAAACGTCCAAATTGTAGCAAACTTATAGCAAAATAATGATACTTGATTAAGAAAAAACATTCCCCTAATATAAATACATTCTCTTGAGTAGTTTTTTTACAGTGTAGTGTAAACGGCTTTAATTGGGAAATATCTGAAATCTAAAGACCCACTTTTCTTTTTTCTTAATTTTGACGACAAAAATAGCTTTTTTGTCCACTCATATTGTCGCAATTAATTAATTATTAAAAAAAACCGTATATTGCAAATTTTTTTAGGATAGCGAACATTCATAAAAACCCCGAAAATTAAAGCCAATTTTTTTCTTTTCTGTCATTTTTAGGGGCTGGGTAATGCTTAACTGATTGGTATAAAATCGATCAATTGATTAGTTGGTGTTTAACGCCATATCGGCAATATTTCAGCCATATCGTGGCGAGAACTAAAGTAATGTCAATAGTAAGTCAATTGTTGAAATACAGATAAAAATATTCTAAAAGTAAGGATTAGACAGTAAAATATATCACGGATTTGGAACAAACATAAGATATATCAAAATAAATGATAGAATACCGCATATTTTTAAAAAGCAAATAACAAACCAATTGCAAACACAGTCAATTAAATGATATTTTATTGTATGTCTTAATGGAACAGGATGCACTCGGGAGGTGCCTCACATTCGAGAATTCGAGTGGGTTGTCCGAGTGTGGCATCTGTAGTGAAAACGATTTGATCTATACGGGTTCTACCAAGTGTTCAATTACTTTGGCCAATTTTAAACTGAATAGCAATGAGCTTATTGTTTACCTGCATTTCCCACTAGATTGCATAAGCTTACAAATATATTCTCAAAAAGTCTGCAGCTTTCAATTGGTCCTGTTAGGAACAATTCATGTTGTAAATTTTCCCAACAAAGCATTATAAATATGTTAATACGTTTTGAGATTTTTAAATAACACAACGTTTTGTGATTAAAAAGTTGTGGTTGACATAAAGTTCTTTAAGCTATTGTTTCAATTGGTTCTCAAAGATTGAGGGGCGAGGCTACCTATATAGACAAATTCCCCATATGTGAATGACGGACCCAATATCTTAATGTTGATATGAGCATTATTATTACTAAATAATTTAACTCGATTTCCATATTGTGTGAACTTGAACTAGAATTTTTCTTAACTTGAAGAAAAATTGTACCTAGTGATATTGACGTCCATTCTCTGTCAACATTGTTCATACATAATTCAAAGTTTTCAAGCTAAATCATTTCGTTTTAGTTCTTTCAATCGTTCTACAAACACCATTCATCTGATATATTGTTATACAATTCTGAATTTCACGCCAAATGAGAGCGTTTAAGTTTAATTTATAAAGGATTAGTGTCAGTAAAGTTAAACATAGAACTAAGATACAGAGTTTAAATCCAGGAGCCATAGACATTATTTTATATTAAAGGTGATTTCATCTCATCAATGAGTAAAGTTAAGGAATTGTTTATACCATTGTTGTTATTTGAATTTTTTTGGTATCATATAGTTCTATCAGCCAAGTCTGAAAAAGCCTCTATTTAGCTAATTGGATGTTTATCCCTAGGTGCCGTGATAGTTTGCCCATTATCTTTTCCTTTATTTTCAGCCTGTTATACTTGTCAAAATATGTCCGAAAGGTGTAAAACAGGATCCTTTTTAGACCAAAACTATTACGACAAAGACCTTTACCAACATAAAACCATTATTTTTTGCTTAGATGTATACATAATGTATCTGTTTGTAAACTGTGTTTGAAGTATATGCGATAAAGGTAATAATCGATTACAACTATGGATATAAGAACTAAGGAAACTTCATTTGAACCATCTATAAAAATAGCCGCTTTTATGGCCGAAATCTTCACCAAATTTGTTATTTTTCGATACAGGATCCATTACAATGTTCTTGTATTTCTGCTAAAGCAAGATAACTTTCCTTTTGAAATATTTGAACCCTTTTACAATATTTTGAAGTCCACATAAAAGCGGAGACTTGGCAAGAGGCGGGTGAAATGTTTACAAATTAAACATTCGGAAGTTTTAGTCAAACCAGATTTTACTACGGACATTAAAATACCTAAGTTTAAATATCATCTAATATATTATTATAAAAAGCATATTTAATTATGTAACGATCGATATAAAAATAAGAAGTTAATTTACTCTAGTAACTGGTAAGTACTAATGGGTTAAGATTAAAGAGCTTTATCAAAAACATTAGGGAGACGAATTTACTTAAGTTATTCATAACTTGTTTTCGAATCCCCTTAATTAATTCATTGTATTGTCTGTATTTGTGTAAATTGCATTGTGTATATGTTTTTGATGTGAATTGATTAATAAAATATGTTTACACTAAAACACCAATCAATCAATCAATCAATCATTAGATTTTCCTAATCTTGAAGTATATTATTATAGCAATTTATGAATTAGGAGAGAACTATTTACATTCTTTGTTGAAATTTTAAAGGCAAAAGATCTTTCTAACCATATTGTTATACCATATTAAATCTGCACAACCTTTCAACCCAGCAACTCGGCTGTAGCGTCTCTGGCGCCAATTCATTTTTCCGATTTTTGGGATAATAAAAACATCAGAGGTGAGTTACGGTTGTCTGGGTTAAACAACAGGAATTCGAAGATACCAAAGGGGCAGACAGAAATCGTTACGTCGGTAGACAGACAAGACTATGGCCAACAAAATGCAACGAAAGACAAACATAGAACACATAACACTACACTGAAAACTAAAGCTGGAATAACACGAAACCTACAAAAACCAGAGTGTGTTCAGGTGCTCCGGAAGGGTAAGCAACTCCTGCTCCACTAGTGACCCCGTACAACCTAAAATGTATTTACTGAGCATTAAGTCATATAAAGCTATTTAAAAGTTTTCAAATTATTAATTAAAGCTATTACAAATGTTAACTAGGGTCTTCCATATTACATATTATCTACATCTTTTTTCAAAAGTTTTTTTTTTTTTTTAGAATTCTAAGTATTTCCCTCAAAGTGAAAGTAGAATGGAGAAGCGCTAAAAAAGTTGAGAACTATGACATAATGATTAATATACTGTGTTTAGAGTAATCCCAATGTGTTTGAAAAACTCGTGCCAAAGATTGTTGAGTTAATATTACAAATACAATTTTTGTTAGAAACTCAGGTTGATAGAAGAATGTCGATTTTTGGCTACTTTTCATTCAAAATATAGCATATCTGTTAAAATCAGATGTATTGGTTAAGATGAAACACATTCTTTTAAATAAAATAATATAGTTCAACATGGCCTTTTTGTTAGCGTTTGCTCTAGTTGATTTTTTGCAACTTTCGTTGTTTACAAGCATTCTATATTAGCTTTAGTTTTCAGTGTAGTGTTGTGTGTTCTATATTGTCTTTGTTTTCATTTTGTTCGCCATGGTCTTATCTGTCTTCCCATTTACCAATTTCTGTCTTCCACTTTGGTATCTTCGAATTCCTCTAAGCTCTTAACATAACAACGAATAAAAATCCCTTTAGTGCGTAATTAATTTTATCTTTGATGAAACAATTTCCTTTAGAAAAAAATGTCTAAATAATTACGTCCTCTGCTAGACGCGCCCTTTCAGATTCAATAGGAACTAGATTACAAATGCATATGCTGAATTCATTTAGCAGGAATAAGACGGACAGCCGTAACATACCTGCACATTTTGTAACAAAAATGTTCTTGATCCCTCAGTCTATTAGACTTCATCCCAATAACTAGACCCAATGGAAGAAATATAGGTAATACATAATACAAAATTACCAATGTTAAGTAAATATGGAAAATTTAGGTATGCTATATGTACATTTCAAGTAGCATTAGAACCGAAACATAGGAAGTCAAATATTCAAAATATTCAAATATAGCAAAATATAACTGTCAGATACACATTTTCTGTATTGCATGTTTTCGTCTAAATATCACTATATACATTGATAATTTCAAAAATGTGGTTGTCAAGGAATTTGATTGGCTGCTAAAGACGAATATGGCATATCCGGTATAAAAAGATTCTTTCTATACCATCCACAGCTTTTCAAGTAAGAAATTAATGGTAACTTAGGAACTTTGGGTAGTTGTTGTTGGCTTAGACCTTTGATCAAGACCCATTTTGTAGGGCACATTTACTAAACATTTTACTTTTTATCCCTTACAATTTTTGGAAATCATCAACAAATCTTTTATTTTGAATCAACATTTCTTTTCTAGTCCTAGTTCCACAGCACTTTGTCCAAGAATTTGGACCTAATGTAACAAATAGAGATCTTGATTAGATTCACTTTTTCTCGAGCACGTATTGTCAGCCATCTGTTTCATTCTTTTCTTTTCATTTATAGTTGTCATAAATATATTGGTGAAAATTCCAGGTCTCTAGGCTTTCAGTTTCAAAGATAGAAATGTTTTCGGATTATGTCGATTTTCAAGGGGAGATCACTCATAAAAATCTTCTTTGTAAAGTTTTGATCAAAATGTAAGGAAATTGTGTCTGACGATCTGAACATGTTCCTCATTACAAATGATCAGCTATCTCTAATGATTTTTGTGTTTAAATGGTAACAAGTCCAAATATGTCTGATAAAGATCACAAAAGATAAAATGGTGTGTTGAAAAGTTTCTTCGAAGAATGATTTAGAAAAATTGCGGAAGAAGAAATGATAATAATAATAAAAAAAAATAATAATAATAGTCAGAAACAATATATTTAGGTATAAGAATAAGTAGAAAAAGAACAAAAAGCTCATTATTTGTGGTTTAATGTGTGAATATACTTAATCGGCCTCGGATTCGGAGATTTTACATACCGTAGTTAAGGAAAATGTGGTTTCCGGATTGGTTGCTTTGGTTTTGACATAGAATATAGGAAATACCAGAACTCTTTCGAGGTCGATATTTTTTGTTGCATCATGTATAAATTTTAATTGTATTTGTAGTTGGTTTTCATTATCGATCGAAGTTTTAAATATTTTACTTCAACTGATTTTGTCGTGTGTTCTTATTTTTATTTTATCAAACCATTGTCCCAGGGTAAGGTGAGAGTTAGAACCCAGAGAAGATAAATTTCCAGTTTTATTTGATGAATCGTAGTGTCATGGACAATTTTGCCATAGCAACTGTTTTTACATTTAAACTGATTTTGATTTTTATTAGAAAAGAAAAGAAAGACAAAATATCAACAAAGAGGAACAAACATTGTCGTTACCAAATTGAAATTTGTCAAGAGAGGCAGATGAATTTTAATATTTCTAAAATGAATTATTTTTTCTTTAAGTTATTTAGTTTGTTTAAATAGTAAACCATTTATTTTATACTTAATTGATAATTAACAATGCAATCAATTCTACAAGCGCCATCGATTATCTGTTGATGGATGGTAAATCGTATAGGATGATATCTATTAATCTTGGGTTTTTACATAAAAACAGATTTGTGTATGTTTTTTTATATATTTTTATTACCAACATGAATATTGAAATGGATGTAATAAGTACGAAATTATATGAAAAGCCGATAATGTGTCTACCAAGCTGAACAAGTATCTTAAGGTTATGTTTCAAGAAATTTTAATGTTTTGTTGACATTTAAATAGTTATAGTACTACCCTAATAACTGTTTGTAACTATTTAAGGCTGTTTTTAACCGAAAACTTTGTTACATCTTTTAATGTACCATGGAAAATGTTCCTTTTTAACGTGGTGGTGCATTTTACCGCATTTCTTTGATGTTTAAACTTTGTAGCTTGTCAACTTGTTCTAGTTTTTGCCTTCATGACCGTCATTTCAATAGTACACGTAAAACTAAGCAGCACAGATATCGCATGTCTTTTAAAAGTCTTCATAACATGTTCACAAAAATTTCATCATAATGAGGGAGAACCCATTATGTGCATGTCATGACATTTCTCTTGTGTTTCAGGTAATTTATCCCTTGTTTGCATGAACCAAAAATTGTATTCCACCAAAAATAGGCCATACAAAATATAATTGTATATAGGCTATGATAATATAAGGTTATTGCACGAATATTGGTGAATATTGTCCTGAGTAGAATATTATATTGCAAGAGCTTGCGAGTGTAATTAATATTCTACGAGGGATAATATTCATCATTATTTGTGCAATAACCATTTTATTGTATAGCAAAACCGTTAAATTGCTAAAACATCAATTTTCTCCATTAATGACGTCGCTTTTCAGATCAATGTCGCACTGCTTGCAATTTCGCAAATATTGCAAGCTAACGTTTGGTTACGTTGTACGGAGGATATAACGTTGCTATACAATAATATATATTGTTGCATAGCAACGTTATATTCCCCGTAAAACATAACCAAAAGTCAGCGTAATATTCCACGATATTGCACGCAGTGCAATATTAATCAGAAAAAGAGACGTTGTTTAAAATTTATGTTTTTAGCATTTAACCGGTTTTGCCATACAATAAAAGGGTTATATAATATACTATAATAATATAGATTATATATAGGCTATAATAAGGGGGAACCCATCATGTGCATGTAATGAGATTTCTCTTATGTTTGCAGGACCAAAAATTGCATTCCACCAAAAAAATAAGCCATACAAAATAAAATAAATCATAAGAGAAACAGGCTTCACATCTCTCTTTATTACTTTTAAAATAAAAAAAAAAATTTGTCAGATGCTTGTTTATTATTTATTTTGAGAGAGTTGAAAAACTGTGATTTAATTCCCACTCGTTGTGAAATCTATATCGAGCTTATTAAACTTCAATGGTTTTCTGATGAAATGCAGTGCTTTCTATCTGTTTTTTTATTCCAAGTTATTTAAGACATCTTTGACAAATTGATTACCAATACCATCCTCATTATATCTACCCATATAACACATCTATTATTTGTCATTTACATATTGCACATATTCGAAGGATATACAAACAAATCAACGTGATTTGGTCATTCATATACTCCTGTTGCTAGTGAGTCTTTTTAAATAGAGTACATGCAAGCAAAAGGAATTCGAAGATACCAAAGGGGCATACAATCTTACATATTGATAATACGTATCTGATTTCATATTTTTAAAATCCGCCCTTCCAGTGCTGCGGGGTTTTATGAAATATCAATTCATTTATATAACACAGTCCACAAATTACAATCGTCGAAAAACTATTATTATTTATTATATCGTTTATTTTTTTTAAATAACTTATAAAATCCTAACATAGCAAAGATCCTACATTTCATACAAAATTTGATTACTGGGAAGCGAAATCAACAGAATTTCATTTGCAAAATAAATAAATAAGGAAATAAAATACTATTTAATAAAAAAAACCAAAAAAAAAACATTACAACATTTCAAAATGAATAAGATCAGATGTTTTAAGGAGTTTGATTGTATAAAAAGTTAAGGAAAAGAACAAGATCAAATATAATATGAAAAATGGCCAATTTACAAAACAAAGGAGTAGGTACGTTAAGCCCCATATTTGGCCAATTTTGAGATTTTGTGACACAATTGTTGTGAAAATGCTGTTTAATAATCGTTTTTTCATAATTAATTTCTTTTTTGTCATTTCAACAAAATGAAAGGGTATATTTGACTATTTTGACAAAAATTTTAACATTTTCGTTAAAAATACTCAATTTTTTAAGCGTTTTGTTCAAAATAAAGAAGATCGCACAAAATCATCACGAAGATATTTTAACCAAACATTTTTACTTCATAGATCTTTAATTGTACAAAGTTTGGCTGTGATGTTTTGGGCGATCTATATTCAGATTGACAAAATATTATCAAATATTGCATCAAATTAATTAATTTTTAAGTATTTTCACTTTTAAAGCATGTTTTATGTGTAATGTGACCATTGTAGAACTAATTAAACAAAAAAAAAATATGTTAGATTTTTTTTTACAGACATTATTCAATACATAAAAATAAAATAAAAGATATAAGCCAATTTCATTTTTTTGCCAATTCTTGTACCAAAAGGAGCAGGATGCCCATATTTACTCTTCGTGAGAATCAGAGGAACCCCCTTCTTGTGGTGAGCTTCACATAGACCCAAACTAAATAAACCTTCATGCCTAAAACAACGTGAAAGACAAAGACCACAGAATGACCTCGATTCATGGCTTGAGACAGGCAAATGATAGATGTGGTGGGGTTACATATGTTTTGCTGAATTCAAACATAGCTGTTAAAGTCTAAATCGGGAACTAAGCTAAAATTTGTATTGTGAATCTTAAATTTCAAGTATTTGAGGAACCGAACAATCAAATTATTATTTCATTATGAGTTTTTAACTTATCCTTACAGAACACAAAATATATAGTGTACTTGAAAGATTTCTGCATTATCTTCTTTGTATTTTGAAAACACTGGGTTAATACCACTGCTGTTGAATCATATCTCCGAGGGTAGTTATCAGTATCAGACTTGTCTGACTTTAAATTTATCAAATAATGTTTTACAGGAATTCGCTGCATTTGTTAAAATTGTAAAGCACGGCCTCGAAAAGTATCTCACTAAGTAGATGTCCCTGCCGTCGGATTTGGGCTTGCTATTTCGATTTGTTAGGATTTGAGTGCTTCTTTTGCTTTGGTTGGATGTTTGACTTCCTATGTTAGGTTCTAATGTTACTGATGAGTTATTACTCCTTCAATTGTACATATAGCATATTCCAAATCTTCATTATTTGTTCAAAATACGTAATATTGTATTTTTAAGCAACAAAGATGTGCCCGTGTCGGTGTGAATATAGACGAAAGCTAGAGTACTGGGCATCGCAGATTTTACCGAACTACACTAAAGAAGAATTACAGGCAGTGTTAGAACCTACACTGGAAAGAATTCGTCAAGAATTGAAAATCAACAAAACCAATCTCTCATCCGTAAAACGCAAGCATACTTCTGCACCGGATAAGCGTCAATCGTCAAAGGCAATGGGGTTGTTGGCTTCAGTTTTTATCACTGTTGTTGTAGGACTTGTCATTTTGATAGATGTTGTTTGGATAAAGAATCATCTTGAAGCCGTGGGATGGCTAAAAAACAGAAAAAAGGAAACTCGAATAAAGGCAAAGACAAAAGGAAAAAGAAGTAACAGAAGAGAGGTCATGACCCTAGAATCTGCTTGTTGAAGAACAAATTATACTTTTATACTGCAGCTTGACTATAAATTAAACTGATTAATTATTCAATAGCGTCCTTTGCGTGTGAATCACGTGTGAATAAATATAAATATGCCATCAACTGTTTATTTCATTTGATCAACAATGTAACTAAAAGTTCAAAATTTTTTACTGACCTTCCTGTTTATGGCCCCAAGCGTTTCTATCCAGAAATGAGGTTTACACGCACTAAAATTTTGCTTTTGAATAATTGTAATTAGCGTATGTAAGTCGTGAGTTTTTTCCTTCTTGTATATATTCCATATTCTGACCAGTGAAAAAAAGAACGCAAACAACATTGTTTACATCAAGACAAAATTTGTATTCCATTGACAGCTAAACAACTGGATGAGTATTTTTTTTTTAAATTCTGAGAATTTTTTTATTCCGTTAACAATTAAATAACTACGTGTGTCAGATTGTATAGATTGAGTCACAGATCATTTGATTTTCAGGGGGTGTGAATTTGTGTTTCGTTCGTCTGATTATTTTAACAAGGTCAAAATCACGACAGGGATTTTGCTTTTGATGTTATTCCATTCCCCCCATAAATCAAATGGTTAGTGCTTTAGGCTTTTTTATTCAATAGAACATTGTATAAAGCTTGAAAGGTACATTGTCAAAATTGTTTTATTGTATTGACGATTGAAAAACTGCAATGATAATTTAAAAAGTTGGAAGTGCAAAGAAATTCTTTCTTAACAGTTTTCATAATTTTGTAAATTAAAATAGAAAACAGTTTTTCATCATTATCATATCTTTATATAAAATAAATATTTGGTTTTAATTGATTGCAAAAATAGTTAACCGATGATAAACATAAATAAAATTTAATATATTTTATCCCCCTTTAAGCCCCCCCCCCCGAGGGCAGCCGGGGTATAGAAATAGGCCGTTCGGTTTCTCCGCCTGCAGGTAGAACCCCTGCTGAAGGGGCGTCCGTTACTTCGAGCGGGATGTATAAATACTCGAACTCCCCTTTTCAAAGGTCGTGCCGGGGAAAGAATAGGCACTAGGTATCTCCGTCCTTGAGGCACTAGTCCTCTAAAAGGGGCGTCCCTGATTGTG
>JAULBM010311637.1:0-14064 GCA_032357055.1 Geukensia granosissima | reverse complement strand
GGTACATTATTTCAGTCAAAAAATATTCATTTATTGAAAAATTTGTGTAAGTTTATCAGAAAAATAAATTCTGAAGTCAGCCTTCCGGGTTAATCACCAATCTCCTTAACTAAAATGCATATTATTTATATGTATCCATTTAAACTTTATTGTCATGCGCACACAGATTGTATGTTATTTATTCTTATGTTCTTTCTTTATACCATGTAACTTGGTTTTTAAAGAAATAAAGAATCTTGGTCCCTGTGATCCCATCTTCTATAAGTTGTTGGAATAGTGTGTATCCAACAATTCGAAGCACCAATAGCATCGCAAAATTTAATGTAACCAACAGGTTAATAGTATTCCAAATTACAACTTAATATATGTTTCTATAAATAATAAACATAATTTAACTCAACTTCAATGTTCTGCCTCTTCATATAAAAAGATTGTGCCAAATACATCATGTAGACGTGGTGCAACATTGAAACTGCATATCATTTTTCTTCGTTAATAATGCTTACGGCATGATAGAATTAACTTATTTGAAATCTCAACTGGCTCTCAGATGTTTTAACAATTAATCTAAACTTTTAACTCGAGGGAGCAACGAGCAAAACGATGAATGGCCGCTCATGTCATTTGTGCGATATTCTAACGAGTTTTTCGACTAACGCGATAGAATATCGCGCAAAGGACATGGATGGCCATTGATTACGGAAGCGTATTTAGGCCTCGCTTTGCCTCATTAACATTGCTTTATAAGGCGAAGTTTGTCTTAATTTCAATGTGTTTTGCATTAATAAGGCAAACTGTTGCAATAAAAAGGTGCAATTTTCGTCTACAAGGGTTCCCTATTGCTTAAACAGTTTAAGGGTCGTGTAAATTTCTCTATATTTAAAGTTTTATTTTAGATGTGTATACAGTTTAAAGTATGTTAACATGTGATATTCGTTACTGCTTTTGGCAACTTAGAACGGATCTGCCGTTCGAAAGTATCCGTATAATTGGCAGTTTTATTATAATTGTATCATTGTTTCTGGGTAAGGTGAAAATTTAAAAACAAAATATGTCTACAGGATAAAATCCGAATACATCTATTCTCATAAGTTTCTGAGAGTAGAAAGATCACCCTCTCAACCATATTGATTCCTACAGGTAACAAGCAAGAAAATATAATCCTTTATTTAAAAAGATTTAACAAAAAAACAGTATAGATTTTTAGATATCATGTTCTCTTTTAGCTGAATTGCTCGGAAAAATAGCCATTCCCTTTCATGTATCATATATCAGTTTAAATATTTTTCCTGGAAACTTCTGGTTTCTTATCTGATTATTGTTTTATTTGAAGTCAAACTGACCCTACTTTCTTTTATTTTGAATGAATGACTTCTTTACGTTAGTTAATTAGAGTGATTGAGGTACCTAATTACTTCTACAGGAAGCAGCAATTATGATTATAATTCAAAGATTTAATCTTACAGCTCTGTAACATGAAAATCAGTTGCCTTTGAGGCGCATTATCTTGAAGCATAAACACCATTTCACGAAAAAGGTTAAGAATTAATAAATAACTTTAGTTTATTACATATATCCGTCGCATTGGAAAGGAAATCTATACCACTGGCTAAAGTTGCACTCCCGTAAAATAAAGTAGCAACGATAGACACTAGTTTGCAGGGATTAACGTTGTTTTAACCAATCTCGGGAATCACGACACTGACAAAATGTACAGACAGTTTTGATAGGAAAAGTCTATGCTTTCGAACCAGACCTTAAAATATTCCTTATGCAGAACCTGTGAAATACTCATGTCATTCTCTAGACCGGGTTCAGGAGGAGATAAATGGAAAGATGGCCAAGATTAGTATTATACTTCGGGTCTTGGTGTTTTCTGGCCATATTTACCACTGTTCTGAATATTTTGAACACTGATTGGTCCGAGACAAATATATTAGGAGGAACAGTATTGATTTTAGTTGTTACTGTTTTGCAGGGCTTTATGCTGGAATACCCTATTCAGACATTGTTTTGTCTAATATTTGGGGGTCATACTAGGGACGTGGCGTCGTCGGACGGGCAGCATTTAACACTAATTTTAAACTACAATTTATTAGCCACGTGTGAAGATGACATTGATGAATGTATGAAGAACATGTTTGAAGCTTACATGGGGAACATGAGTCCAAACATTGCATGTGTTTTAGTAAGTGCGACATCAGACGACCGATTGAGGGAACATGAACTGTGTGTTCGTGACAACTACCGCGCTATTATTTTTGACAAACTCTATCAGGAGGGCTTAGCGTATTCAAGCAGACATTTTGATGAAGTTGATGATCTTCGTATTAAATTTATTTGGAATAGGTACTTGGATGTTGACATGCAAGAGTTTAAAACACTTCATTTGTTTCAGATTTGCTGTAAATTTGTTGAGGACTTCATGGTTATTCACAGGACATCAAAGGTCTTAAGAAAATGTGGGCAGTATCAAGATTTGATGCTTCTTTCTGAAGGAGAAATGCATGCTTACACGTATTGTGACAGGAGTCTCTATTCTGATGCGGCTAGGAAATATGGAGAACCACTTTTTAAATATTCCGAAGACGTCAAAAATATTGTTGGGCGGGAGTTTGATTATACCCTTGTCTTGGATAGCGATACCAGAGTACCAAAATCAACCGCATTTCAACTGTTAGATATTGCCACTGCAAACCCACAACGCGGAATAATCCAACCAGCTATATTTCTTGACTGCAAAAAGAATGACACCGTGTTCATGCATTTAGAGGCAATGCGTCAAACAATAAGTGAACCGCTTACCAACTCCATGGCTGCTATTCTTGAACAATCATCATTTTATGGAAAAGGACTGATTCACAATAAACTATACATAAGTCGAATTCTAGGTACAAGAGAGAATCTAATTGAAAGGGTGCCAATCGACGTACTAAGCCATGATACATTTGAAGCATCACTTATGCAACCGCTATATGCCGGAAGTGTGCACTTACTTGAGACGCCATCTTACAATTATGTTACTTGGAACATAAGAGAACGACGGTGGAACAAAGGTGAAATTTTACTTGCGATTTATTTTTTCAATAACGTATTTGGGAAACCAATGCGATGCCTACAAAAGAAATTTCAGAAGTCAAAATTTATAGAAACAAAACTCAGAACAGTTACCAAACTTGATATTGTGAGTTCATTTGTCGCCCACTCTGCCTTAAGACAAATGTTCATGAAACCATTGCTTTTAATTTTTATTGTTATGCACCTCTTCAGTGCATTAACCTATCCACACATATCAATTGGGATAACAATGTTTCTCGTTCTTATCTTCCCGAAATTTGCAACTACTAACAGACAAAACTTTAAATATATAATCCTGGAGTCACTTGCATCAATTCTTCAGTTTACACCGGAGGCTGTGTCTGGTAGTGTTAGAATTGTTAGAGCTTTTCAAGCTGTTCTCTTCAACAATACACAATGGACGCCGCAACGAGCAGTTGAATTGGAATTTCAAAATTCGAACCCGTTTTTATCTGCATTTCATCATTTATGGGGTTATTCTGTGTTTTCAGTTCTGACTGGAACCATTGTAATATTGTTCGTTGAGAGAAGCTATTTATTTCTTTGTATGGCTACGTGTGTATTTTTGTTACCAATTTTTACCGGATTTACATCGCTTAAACTCGGATTTAAAGCAAAATATCGACCATCAGTATCTCCTGTGAATGTTGCCATCACAGCGGGATCAAAAATTTTAGGATATTCTATAGACGAAAGAGTAAATGACAGTGTCTTATTAAATTTCCAACCGAGTCTTAATCTGCTGCTTTTTCAACCCGAACTTCCACCGATATCTATTGTTTGAATAATGCATTATGACATGAGGTTTGAAGAAAAAAGGATCTTTTTACGAGTGCATGGATCTGGCAGATGTGCAATGTTTATTTTTAATTAGGGTGGACTAAGTGGTCCTTGCACCGAGCGCTTGTGATGTTTACATTAAAATTTAGCTTAAGGAAAAAATTGTATTTGATAACGATCAGGTCTTTCAGTTGTTGTATTAAATTTTATATCTGGGATTTAAATCGGACCATAACATACCCCCTTCTTTAATGGCCATTCAGTTTTAACGTGTAACACACAACAAAAAAGTGAATGGGAAGTTGGTGATTACTGTCTGTAAACCTTTCTCCGTAGAATGTCTTTTGGAAGTTTCAAACCTTTATATTAGAAATATTTTACTAATTTTTGTCAAGAAGTAGAATCCAGTGAGTAGTTCATTAAGATATTAAAATTAAAGTACTGCCCTCACCAGATACTTTTCAGGCAAATAAAACTGGTTTTTTTTATTCTAAAATACTTAATTTTAAAGATGGAATGATATCAACCATTTACTTGGTCAATTTTTGCATGAGAAAGAAATTTTGAAATTACATTTTAAGTTATATGTTACTCTATGTGCATTAAAACCCCGCCAAGAGAGTTATCTCCCTTTTACATTGTAAATCCCATAGAGACTTATCTAGCTCCATGTTCATTTACGCTTGAAAAGGATATCTGAAAAACGAAAATAGTTTCTGTTAAGACTCACCAAGATACACCTTTCTACAAAATTTTATAGAGATTTAAAAATGATGACACCTTTTACTTTTGAAAAAGGCATTCCACGAAGTGAGGTTTACATACAGTACGTAAAATCCATAATAAATCTTTTTTTTATAAAGATAATAAATCTTTTTTTAAAATGACATGTTTCTTTATTTTACTTGGTGAACTTTTGAAAATAGATATTAATAAAGATCTAGTGTTTTAAAAGGAGTTTGAAAATATTTGACATTGTAATATATGCGAATCTCTTGTACATACATTTAATCTGAGTATTTGCATTGGATCGTTTCCATTAAAATTTAAATAAGCAGGAGTCTTTCGTGTCTTTCTGCTTGAGTGGTAGTATTGAACCAACAGCTACAACTAACATCTTGCATTCCAGTAGCAGCGAGCACAATTTGGCCTTGCTTTCCAAGTTATGTATCCATCCCGTTATTTACTTCAAAGTCAGTAGTTACTGTGTTGGTAGTGGTTATGTCCAGGTTTTATATTGTCTGTTTCATAACCACATATGGTCTAGATACATTATAGGTAAGGAGATACTGGGAAAACAAGTTTAACCCCGCCACTTATGCATCTATGCCAAGCCACTCCATCTAATCCATGTTGTTTCTATGTTTACGGTTATGTTCTCCTTGTGCCGACGAGATGTTTTGGGTTTTTCGTGTGGACGGTGCAAATATGTGAAGTGTTCGTTAATTTTTACAAATAATGTTATCTTGATGACATATACTCGATTAAAATTGGATTGGACAGAAATGAATAAAAACATGTCTTTGTCAGTTCTATCATGCCTGTCTAAGTTAGTATAAATTTTTTTTTTACAAAGTTATTTATTAGTAATCAAATATAATCTTATTAATACTAATCAATCTGGATTCAGATCTAAACATTTTAAACGTGTTTGAAGTGACGTTTCAGAAATTAATGAACGCAATCTCTATATAACTGAGAAATTATTGTTTCAAGAATTTCGTTAACACAAATTGATTAAAACATTCACTTAATTCTTTCATAAATATAAAGATTTAGTATCAAAATTCAGATATACTATAATCATCTAATGAAACATGGGACATCACATTCTACTATTTATGGAAACGTGGTAGCTCGGAAATTTAAACTTAATCAAAGTGGTCTAAAAATTCATCTTAATAAACTTGTCCGTTTATTATATATAACATATGTGTTTATATTGAAACCGTAGGAAAGAAAACTTGGTTTCCTGATCGGTTGCTTTCGGTGTTTTTTACTAGCAGACGACAACTGCGAGTACTATTTTGAGGTCGTTACTTTAGTTGTATCCTGTATTAGTTTTAATGGTATTTAGTTTTGGTTTTGAGTATCGATCTCAAGTGTTAATTCCATTTCAACAGATAGAGTGTTTTTATTGCCGTTTTGTCACACCACTATCCAAGGTTAGGGGAGGGTTGAGCGCTCACCAACCGGTTTAACCCCACCACATACTTATGTGCCTGTCCCAAGACAGGAAACTGTAGTCTAGTGGTTGTTGTTGTTGTTTAATTTAGTCAGTATAGTTATTTGTGTACTATTTTGCAATATATTAGGTCGATTGTCGTGTATTATGAATAGTTAAACATTTTGTATTTCGGGGCATTTTACAGCTTCCGTTATGGTATGGACTCTGGTTCAGTGTTGAAGGCCGTAATGAGACCTGTAGAAGTTTCAATTCTACTATCATTTGGTGGGTGGCTGTCTCATAGACAATTTCAAGAAGACATTCGATTTAATTTCATTTATAAACTTGCAGGTCTGTCATTACAATGGTTAAGAATGATGTTACCAACATTATCCGGAATAATAATTATGGAATTAAATTTTCTTTTTTGTATATTAACGATCTTCCACTCTACGTGGATCATGAAATAACTGATGTGTATGTATATGATACAACTACTCATTTTTCATCTGTATATGATATAAATTCCAAATAAAAAGAAGACTTGAAGTAAATGCATTGATGATTGATTGAATGTTACTTAACGTCCACCGCCAAATATTTCATGCGGATTGAATTTTTACGTGCTAGCTCACAAAGTCAAAATACACGCTTTAATTGCTTCATGTAAGTTACTTGCAAAGTGTCGATTATTATATATGATGAATTTATTATTAGACAACGTATGGAGTGTGAAAAATTGCTTTAGAGGGTTATTTTTTAAATACATGTAAAAGCAACACAAGTTTCTAAACTTACTAAGTTAAATATAGGCCACAGAATAGAATACAATAAAGGTGTTTTAATTTTCAATCGCCCTCTGAATATTTATGTAGTATTTGCATTGGATCAAAGATATATTCAATACACGTAATAATTCATCGAAGTATTCACTTCAATCACTAACAAATTCAAATTTCTTTCTCTAATTTTTATAAAGTTTTCACACTTTCCAACCGGCGTGAGAAAAAAATCGATTATCAACGTGTGGGTAAGTTGTTCTAAGGAGCTGATTGACTGATTTTCAGACCCCGCGTGCTTCGCTTCACGAATTCAAAGACTTTTCACGATCTTATTTCTTACCCCGGAGGACTGATAACAGTTATATAGGAATTACTTTATTTTTTGTCTAATACATATGGTTTTCAAACTAAGAAAATGCTTTGTTCATTTCAATATTTACTTAAAATACACATTTATAGCAAAATAAATCTAAAAAGGATATTTAAAAAGACCTTTCTTTAAATACCTGCAGATATGAACCTTCTAAATTACTTGAGCAATACTTCTTAATAAACTTCACAGTTTCGTGTATAACCTAAATCGACATAAACCATTTTTAAATTTAATAATATCAACGTAAATTTTGATGCATTATATTTCAAATTTATCTTCATTTTATAAATCTGGCTCTTATAATTTATTCACTTTTAGAAATTTTATGTCTTGAATTTTTCAGTTCTCTTAATGTTTTCAATATCCTATTTTGTAAAAAAAATGATGAGAAATATTCCAATTAAAAAAACTTTCTTCATTAATTTTTTTTTTAAATTGTTCTTTCTCGTGAGATTTGCCAAATAATTAAGCAAACTATTACATTTCAGAGTTGCTCACAGTTTTACATAAATCTTCAGTTTTCAAATGAAGATGTGGTAATTCAATTTCTTTTCAAATAAAATCACTACTTGAATACCAGTTATTAATATTACTAGAATGCATTTCCCTGTTACAAATATATGCATCATATAATAAACCAGTTTCTAAATTCTCTAATTAATGACAATATTTTTACATAGATAATCAAGTTGAAAAATACGTATAGGATATCTACCTATAGTTCGGATCTAACAGCTGTATTAGTAGCTTTTTCAAGTATATAAAGAGATGTCGTATTTAAAGTTTTGTCTATTGGAGATAATATACTTCTCAGTTTTGTGTGTAATATAGGAGAAATAGGAGATTTTGTCAAGTATATTGGATACTATTAACAACATGGTGTACTAGCTGTTTATTGGAATAAGTCAATCAACTATCTATAAATTATTTAATATTTCCTTTTTGTACTGATCAAAGGGAAAATGTACCTTTCACCCCTTTACACAGAGTCCGTGAATAGGAAGTATGAACTGTTGCACAATGTTTTTGCACCAGGGGCGAAATTATATGAATATATGATATATAAAAATAAAACATTGCTCTACCGTTAATATACTTAATGGAAATTAGCTACTAATGGGTTTAATTCACACAATAAAATATCCATGCAGTTTGAATGAGCGTTACACGTATAGACAAAGATGGAATACGACAAGGTATTTCTCTTTTCTTATTTTTCTATAAATCATGGGAATTCAGTTTTATATTCATATAATGAAATCACAGTTTCCCTGAGAAATTTATTGTACCCAGATGAATTTGTTAAAAATCTAAATAAGGAATGGGTTGCCGTCTTTTCGGCATTTTTATATTTGCAACATAAGCTTGTCAGTCTTAGAATAAATTTATAACTGAAAATAAATTCGTTTGTATGAAGTAAAGTGTATGGACTGTCATATACAATGTAGTTAGTTATATTAAATCAAAATGTCATTAGTGACAAAACATATAACAACAGCAAGTATAAATACATATACAGAAGCTGAGTTACAAAAGTCTGTTTAAGACTACAAAACGAGCATAAAGTTTCTTTTTATTTTTAAGCAGATATTTATTTATTAGTGACTTTAATATGAAGTTACTTTCTTTTCTAAAGCCAAACTGACTTTTGCTAATAACATTTACAAATATTTTGATTAATCTGTAATTTAAAATAGCATTAAATAATGGGGATTGGGGGAGGGGCAACTTATAAGTGAAATACCTCTGTAGTTGTTTTTATCAGTTTTTTCTCTAGCTTTATGTTACATTATGATGTAAGACTTCTTCGATACAGGTGGATGTATTCCTGTGTTTAATATATTTATATTAATATATTATATTAAACAGTTTAGCTATTCACTTGATGGTAACATTTTTGCTGCATTTAATTTTATTTATATTAGGAAGTTTGATTACTCACTAACATGCTTAGCCCAGCCACACACTTTAGTTACCCCTCCCAAGCCAGGAACCTGTAAGCCAGTAAATGCCGTTGTTTGTATGTTTACTAATTTTACATTGTTTACTTATTTTACATTGTTTACTTATTTTACATTGTTTACTTATTTGGCGGTTAGTTGTTACATTTGATTAAACTCAAAAAGGCCTTAGGACAACCCGTAGAAGTTTGTGATTTATGCGTTTTTGGGCGGCTGTTTCATGGACAGTTGTACCACTTCTCCTTTTTCTGTATAATATTACAATATTTGTTTCGAAAACTGTTTTAAGAATATTTCATTTGACACACACAAAAAAACTATTTTTGACATTTACTCATGTTTTGAATAAATACATTAACAAAAATTCTTTCCAACAAGAGTTCTAGTTATACTTATAAATAAATATGTAAAGTAGAAACGTAAAATAATTCAAATTTAAAATAAATTTTCCAGAATTTATTTTGGCTAACTCGGATAGATTCTACACATGTTTAGATTTTAAACGCGTTCAGAACTTTTAAGCGTAAAAATGGCTTCAAGAATGTGTTTAAAGCGTATTCCATTTACAGCCTTTGGATTTGCGTTTGGGGAAGAAAAGACAAATAGATGACGATACTTACAATACAAATGAATATGCCCCTGTGTCAGGGATATGTGCAGAGCCTGTCAGTGTTTCAAGAGATATCAGAGTAAAGTTAAAGGATTACCAGCTATGGAGATCAGCATTCATGGAAATGATAATTACAAAGAAAGGAAGGTAAGTTCCAGAATTCCACAAGGTATTCTTACTTTGGGTTAAAAATTTATACACTGTAGTTTTTTTACTAGCCTGGCTACATTTAGTGGATCACTTAATTGGGTTAATGTATTCCGTTGTTGGAAAGTGTATAGTTGTCGAGGAACGACACTGAATTAGAATTCAGGGGTAGCATGTTGAAAGTGAATAGCTCTTAATTCGTATTCAGGTGTAGTGTTATGAAAGTGTATAGTTGTCGAAGAACGACACTGGATTAGTATCCAGGTGAAGTGTCATGATTCAAGTGTATAGTTGCCGTAGAACGAGATTAATTTAGTATCCAGGGGTAGCGTGTTGAAAGTGTATAGTTGTCGTGGGACGAGGCTGAATTCGTATCCAGGTGTAGTGTGATTAAAGTGTATAGTTGAAGAACAAGACTCAATTAGTATCCAGGTGAAGTTTGGTGAAGGTGTATAGTTCTCGTAGAACGAGGTTGAATTAGTATACGAGAAAGTGTAATGAAAGTGTACAGTTGTCGTAGAACGAGGCTGAATTAGTATCCGGGTGCAGTGTGATGAAAGTGTATAGTTGTCGAAGAAAGACACTGATTTAGTATCCAAGTGTAATGTGATGATAGTGTAAAGTGTATAGTTGTCGAAGAACAAGGCTGAATTATTTTCAAGGTGAAGTGTGATGAAAGTGTATAGTCGTAGAACAAGACTGAATTAGTTTCCGGGTGAAGTGTGATAAAAGTGTATAGTCGAAGAACGAGGCTGAATTTGGTATCCGAGTGAAGTGTGATGAAAGTGTATAGTTGTCGAAGAACACTGCTGAATTGGTATCGCGGGCGAAGTGTAATGAAAGTGTATAGTCGATGAACGAGCCTGAATTAGTATCTGGATGAAGTGTAATGAAAGTGTATAGTCGAAGAACGAGGCTGGATTGGTATCCGGACGAAGTGTTATGAAAGTGTATAGTCAAAGAACGAGCCTGCATTGGTATCCGAATGAAGTGTAATGAAAGTGTATAGTCGAAGAACGAGGCTGGATTGGTATTCGGGAGAAGCGTGATGAAAGTGTATAGTCAAAGAACGAGACTGAATTGCTATCCGGGTGAAGTGTGATGAAAGTGTATATTTGTCGAAGAACGAGGCTGCATTTCTTTCATTCACTTTAAAGAAACTGTCCCATCCAGTGTCGTAATATAATTCTTTTTTAAAAAAAGACTATACATTGGCTGCTTAAATTCAAAGCCCAAGACCTGATTTATGATAATAGTTATAAAAAGTGCCATCGTCAGTAATATAAAGCTGTTATTTTCTCCCCCGCTGCTCTACCGAAATAGTTCTTTGTCTTCAATTTGAAAGTATTTAGTACAAAAGAAATTTTCTTCAAGTGACATGACGACACTTTGAAAAAGATTTCCAAAAATAAAACCGAATTAACATTTAATATGTTACTTTTAGGAGAATGTTTCCAATTGTTTCGGTATCAGTTGAAGGCATGAATCCAGTCTCAAAATACAGTGTGAAACTACAAATATTACCGACAGATCCGTTCTTATATAAATATGTCGACAAGTTGTGGGTGCGTGGACGATACCATGGGTTCAACACATCTAACATGCCACTTGAACACGAAGAATCCCCAAACAACGGGACATTCTGGTCAGAGAAAAACATTGGTTTTAATGTGGTGAAGTTAACAAACTGTTACCAGTGTAGAGAAGCAAATGTAAGTTATAACTTTAGATATTGTAAAAAACGGCAATTTTCTCTTTTATAAGAGACTGGTATTTGGTTAATTTCGTGCAATGTTTTACCGCTTTTTATTTCACGTGTTGTCGTGCTAGAGGGTCGCTATATATCGTGTTTCCTTTACTTAATCAAAATGCAACGTGCGAGCCAAATCCAATTTTTCGTTTCTGGTGAAATGACATTTCATTTCTCGTATGTCCGTGTGCGGCACCTCCTGTACCACCCTCATATAACCAATTAAGTTCCTTTGTATGGCAAGAAGAATTTTGATAGTTATTGAGTAGATTGCAGAAAGTTAATATCTATACAACAGACCAAAATCAACAGGAAATAAAGGAACACCCACGGAATTTCACTATTAGTTCCTTTTTTGGGAGGAAAATGTATTGTGGGTTCCTTTTGGAAAGTCTCAATTCGCAACTGATTGCTACCTTTCCTTAAGCTATCAAAGGAACATGTTGTTGAAACAAACGGTCTTTTTATTATAAACGTATATAAGATGTGGATCTTGTATTCCATATATTATGACGGAGTTTTTCTGAAGTGCTGTGTGGAGGTCGTACAAAGCCTCTCCGTGCTAGAGTTGTATGCTCTTATCAATTTTCGGGTCGACTGGAATTTATGTTGGAAAGATACAGTTTACATCATTCCAACGTTGTAATGTTTAAATCTATATTTTGCTGATCAGCGTTCATACGTCATGAACTTTAAATTTTATTTTGCCTATTAATGCATAAGTTAGCTGATGGCTCATTGCGTGTCTGATGAAGGTAAATCCACTACACGAAGTTAAATTTGTCTTCTGAAGATTTATTACAAACGTAAGGTGTGGATCGTGTCTTTCTGCCATATATTCCACATTCATTTTAATCTTCCCTTTCAGTTTGTCTTAAAGGCAATGCAGAAATACTGTGCCTGGATCACTATTGTTGAGTATCTTGGAGATTTGCCACTAAAAGTTTACAACTTCCCTCTCCCTGAGACTACATTCATTGCAGTGACGGCTTATCATAACAGAGAAGTTGTAGATTTGAAAATTGGTGGAAACCCGTTTGCAAAGGCATTTAGAGAGAAAAAACTAACACAGAACACCCTCTGATACTATTGTATACATTTCCTATAATATTAAAGTTTAGTCAAACAAACTAGACAAAAATTCAGTTTTACCAAGCACAAAAAAATTCCATTACCACTCAGGCTATGTTTTAGTTTGAATAAATCCATCTCACAATGACAGGTTTAGATAAATATTTCGTCTCAGCGTTATTTCTAGAACATATTTCAGCAATATTCATTAAATTTCATCTTTTTTGTCAAAAAAATAACAATAAAAGGCTAATTTTACCAGTCTTGTTACGAGACCAGCGGTTGATTGCACCCCAAAAAGAGGCCGATTTACAGAGTTTAACAAAATAACACTACATCCTATTTTGAAATATTTCATTGAAATTTTTTTTTACACTAAAGTCTAAGTTGCAACAAAAAATAAAATGGAAAAATAGAACTGCATCAAAACGTTTCACTCCTGCATACACAAAAATTCCATGAGAAAATGCAAAAAGTCTACTACTCTGATGGTTAGAACGGTTAGAACATTAAACAAAACGGCTTGTTTGATGTCGGGTATGTGTACGTACTGCTGATATGTTATTACTTCATTGGTAGACCACACAAAAGTAGCATTTATCAAAATATACCTTCAGGCCAAATATATGTGTGAAACCAATAAGAGACCAAATATTACTTGACGGTCGATTGCAAGCTTACAAAATCTCATGCACTTGTGTTCTCTATGTAAAACATGGTATTAGTTGAATATTGTTCGCAAAACCTACCAAACCAACTTTAGTAGTAAAATTTTGAACAACTTGTTTAGTTTATTGACCGTTTTCTTGAACCACAGAATGTGAACCACAACATGTGCATAGACATGTACAAGTTCAAATTGATATAATTTCTTTAAGATATTGTCTAAGGAATCCGGTTCATTATTGAAGGCCGTTATGGGACATGTAGAAATTCGACTGTCATTTGGTGGATGGCGGTCTTATGGACAATCATACCACATATCCTATTTTATATTTGAGGCCCTGACTTGGCAAAGGTCTACATTTTATTTGCAACAAAAGAATTTTATACTGGCATGTTCTTTATGGTGTTTGAACGACACGATTTTCTTCTTCTTCTTTTAGCGTGTACTGTTTTGTGTTTTCAAATTGAAATGGTCGTACTAACGAAAATTGGCACACAAAAGTTATGCCATATGTCGTAAATCTAAAAAAAGTTTACCCTGATAAAGTAGAATATCACGCTTCTTTTTTTTTATTAAAAAACTGGACAGAAAGTCAATGGAGGTTACAAAAGCATGTGCATTTGTTGCACACCATGTATATCAACTGCACAAATTTGCCGTTCTGACGATAAACCTTAG
>JAULBM010311626.1:0-14064 GCA_032357055.1 Geukensia granosissima | reverse complement strand
GTTTGTCTTTCGTTTCATTTTGTTGGCCATGGTCTTGTCTGTCCTCGACTTGACGATTTCTGTCTGCCCCTTTGGTAGCTTCGAATTCCTTTTATTGTTATTTGTTAAGCATTTTTGGAGTCTATTGAAGCTTCTGTTATGTTGTGAACTCTGGTTCATTGTTTAAGGCAGTAATGGGACCTGTAGAAGTGTCATTTGGTGGATGGCTGTCTCATGGACAATCATGCCACGTCTCCTATTTTTATAATTTGTTCAAGATATTAACCATAATGTTGACATTTCAACCAACAAGGAAAATGTCCTTGCACAGATTACATGTTGATAGCCTTTTGATCATCTACTGCCATTTAAATCCAAATGTTATTTTTGTCTGAGACATTTTCCTGATGAAGACCTTGTTGGTCGAAACGTCAACACTATGGTTAATATCTTGAACAAATTATTTGTGATTTTCCCTGTAGGAAATAAAAAATACAAGGATCCTATTTTATACTTTAAAAATTATCTGAGAACAATTTATCACAATTTTTCTTTCATTATTTAGGGAGATTTTGTCTAGACTGGTAATAAAGAAAATTTCAAATCCCTTTAAAAGCATTTTAGTAAGTATATATTTAATCCTGTGATGTACTTATCAAATGTCCACATTAAACTCAATTTATTACCCAGAATTCTACTCAAATCTTTTGAGATCTTCTGTCTAGGCTGTAACAAAACAATTTTCTACTCTTTATTTTCATATCAACATTATGATTGATTGATTGAGTGTTGTTTATTGTCCAGTGGCAAATATTTAACGCATATTCAGGACGGAAACAAGTTAACAAACAATAAATCAATATATTGAAGATAAGAAAAATCAACTGTAGTTTGAGCCCAATACAAGGAAGGGGAGGTAACTGCATTTAAAAAAAATTATTTACAACAAGCAACAAAACTTTAACATTTTATTAGGCACTAACAACATTAAAGAGTAACAAACTTTAAATACCATATCTAACAACAGTGAAAATAATTAACATCAGTAACCTTAAAAAAAAAACAGAAAAATCATTGGAACATTGGCAAGTAATAACTTTAATTTGACTCTATTCTTGTTCTTGAGGTTTCCGTGTCTATGGAATTCTGCCAGTTGTCTGCATGAGCCTTCAGTTTCTCTCACTTCCTTGTCAATTACTTTTATATTCAAACCAAGTACATGAAAATGCTATGAATCTTAATTTTGTTGAAATTCAAAAACAGAAATGAAGATTTTTTTGCTTTAGGTAAATTGGGATATGGGCTATTATCTAATTAAAGCACATTTCTATTAAAAAACCCTGAAATATATAAAACTTGAAATTCAAATGAAAAGACATGCAGAAATTTAGAAAATTGTGGAAAATAACCTGAAATACTTTCATTTGAACTAACCTTGGCTTACAGAATAAGTTAATACATATTATGGAAAGGGGGGACAAATGAAAGTCTTGTTAACCATTGTCAGGAAAATATCAACTTAGGCTAATATTTAGTGGAAGAAGTCAGAATGTCATAGGAAACCATAAGCCATGGGCAGGTAACTGCATGAAAAAACTTATTACATGAAAAATCAGTAATTTTTTGCAGTTTTCTTTATGAATATTGCTTTTGAGAAAATTGATTTAATAATTCTTCTCATTATAATAAACGCCAGGGCATTTATTTCTTACTAATATCTTAGACACTCCTATTCAAAGGTAGGACCAATATAACTAATCAAGCCAATCAAGCATATAAACAACTAGCAAGTCAGTAATAAATGACTTCATGTAGCAAGTCAGTAGTTACTTGACCATCATAATGAACACATCTTCAAAATATTAATAATAAGACATTTTCCACCTAAATTAGTCCAGTCAATACAGCAAAAATTTTACCTGAACCTCAAACTAATTGCAACAGAAGATATTAACACAATTTTATTTAAAGAATAGTATAAAGATTCACCAGAAAAAAATCCCAAATAAAATAATGAAGATAAAATGATTTAGAGCCAAAAGAACTTTACTATGGAACTTGGCATTAAGAAAGGGAAATAACATAGTAAAAACAGTTGAAATATCATTTAAATTTAAAGCAAAATCTTAATAACATTTTTTTTGTTGAAAAAACTGTGGGAAAAGTTGTTGTTTTTTGTGTTTATAAGGAAAGTTTAAAGAATTATAAAAAAGTTTTTGATTACTTTTTTCAAGGTACAAACTGCATTTAGTAATGATCAAAGATGACATTTATCCATTTTCACCCTGTATCATTTTAAATAAGTTCAATTTTAATGAAAATAATTTGGATGGTCTTTAACTTTTTGGTGTTAAAAATTATATAAACAAAGAATATAATGTTGCTAAATTATTTGCAGATTTAATCATTAATAATTTTTCAAATTAAGTATCACACGCTAAAAATAAGCATTTTTAAAGCTCAATAACTTACCGAATAAAACAGAAATACTCGCAATATTTTGAAAATCTACATATCATTATAATCAGAGTGTGCAATGAAGTCAGATAAAAACTACTGACTCCCTAAAAGTACCATTGTTTAACCACAATAAGAGAAAAATTGCACTTAATATAACAAAACTGCATGCTTTTGTAAGTTATCTCCCCTGTATAATTGAAAATAAATAAGAAAATTCAAATTCCTATAGGATTTCAAGCTTTTCCCCTAGTTAGATTCTTGAGAATTTTTTGTTGTGTCTTACTTGGAAATAATACTACTGATTAAAAATAAAATATCTTCTTTTGCAAGGTTAAAATCTATTTTGACTGGACAAAATTTGACATACATGTATTTGATTACCGGTAAATATGTTTGATTTCAGTACATGTAATAGGAATGACAAATAAAACATTGTAAAAATTTACATAAAAATAATAAAATTTAATATCTTAATAAATAAAACAAACTACATGTATATACAAGATTTCTAATGTCAACCCAAGTAAACAATTTCTAAATAAGGATAAAAAAGATTTTGATTATGTTTACCACTTCATAAAATTAAAACTTGACTAAAATAGCATTATCAACATGAACTGCAGGTTCCCAGGAGCTTGTATTGCTCACATGATAATTCACCACTTATAACCATTGAACAAAACTTTAACAACCACAACCCTTTAGCCTATTATGGTATATTTGTGATGAGTATTCCACCAGAGTGTGGGTATTTCCCTTAGTTCCCATTTCATACAAAGTCTAAGTGTGATTGCCATTTTCATTAAAGTGGCAATAATGGGCAAAATTTTGTAAAGGACCATATCAATTATTTTTGGAAGAAGGCTTTTAAGTGACTTTTACATTTAAGTTAAACTATGTCTGTCTATGGTGTCGATCCCATGACTCAACTGGCTGGCGATGATTCTAAGTAATGGATAAAATTTTGATTGAGGACCACATCAGGCCCATTCTATCTGCATTTGGTTTCAATTCAAACAAAAGTTTTTTCAGTGAGTTTTCCAAAGGGTTCCATTTAAAAATAAATTGAGCTGTTGAAGCCATCATGGATGACATGTGGGGATACAGGAAAAAAATTTAGATGTACCACATCAGGAACAATCCACTGAAGGGGGTCTATTTGTGGTAATCTGTGAATTTTTTACTTTAGTATGATTTCAATTAGCCAACCAGTTAACTTCTAAATGTTCAAATGAGATGGCCTTTGAAATCTATCTTGAAAAAAATGGTGTTGTGGCAATTATTTTTTGATAGGGTAACACCCAAGGACATATTTCAAAAATTGGTTCTAATAAGCCATGGGTTCTTATATCTTCTTTTTAAACTTAAGTTTGGCTGTGGCAGCTATTTTGGTTGGCTGGTCTGGACCATGGGATATGATTTTGACTAGGGATCACATCTAAATTATTCATTACAAATGGCCAAGTTGTTTCTATTTCTCTGAGAAGGTTTTTAAATAATTTATTGACATGTTTTCTATTCTAACTAATGGCAGCCACCTTAGTTGGAAAAAGTCTCAGGTATGATTTTGGTAGTAGGTGACCTAAGGATATTGCCATCAAGGTTTCCTTTCAACTTGATAAACATTTTTAAAGAAGATGTTTTGGTATATTGTCAGAAAACTGGCAAATATTGATGGCTCTAGCTCACATGTCCTTTCAGATTAGCTATACAAACACTTAAATTGCTGCAATAACCATTTTTGAAGCTGCCTTATATATTTTGATGATATGTTGATTGACAAACCTTGATGTTCATTATTTTAGCATTAAATATTTCACATTGCAGTTCATTATTTCATAAATGTCCAGGCATATAAAAATTGGTTAAAATATTATCACTAATGAACAAACTAATTTTCAAATATAATAAATAAATAATGCATAAAGCACATTCATGTATAGTCAATTTTTTTCTCTATCTTGTGTATAATATAAAAATATACAACATAAAAAATATACATGTAAAGCTTGAACCAACCTTTATTTTCTTAAAATTACTGAAAAACACAAAGCTTGGCTGAGTGTACATATTTTTTTATGATTTATTAAGTATTATGGTGAAAATAGTATTTGATCACAGTCATGTATTCATTTCAGAATTCATATCAGCCAGTTTCAGTTTTATAAAAATTTTGATTTTAAGCCAAATCCAGGCCTTAACATACCTTTTCATTAGAGTAAATAAGCTGAGCACATCTTGAATTATGTTGCATTTTTTAATTTGATTTTTGTGCAAAACTGATCTGGTGGTTTATGTGCAAAGTGAAAAATGCAAAATTATAAAAATTCATTGATAAATGTAGTTTCAACAGTTGAGATAGCTAAATCTCAAATTTTGGGCTTTAATGAAACATAAAAATCAACTGATAACAAGATTTTTTTTCTTTAATTCATTGATTTATAATACTCTCACATTGTAAATGAATCACTTTTACCAAACTGGTTGAGGGATTAAAAATTGCTAAATTCTACACAATAGGAAGTCATCTTCCTTTTGTTATCCCTAGTCACCCATACATTACTTCTAGTTATAAGCCTAATTAATATTTTTAGTTAGTAATTATTCTAAATATATAAAATTAATACATAATTTTAGATTCAACCTTTATTCTATATTACTGTGCTGCAAATATATAACCAGTAAACTAAGATTAGGAATGTTTTAGAACAGAATAATGAAATAGTATAGGAAGGAATATTTCAGATTTTTCTGTTACATACAATGTACAGGGTTGACAGCCAGTGTCATTTTTAATAAAAAGAATATTAACATATACTGTTTAAATCAGTGATCTGTCAGTGCAGTGAAAACTGCCTTTAAAAAACAATCACCTTCCTACCAGAAATGAAGTAAGGCTATATTCACATGGTAATCAACAGAATAACTTCAATTTGGAATGGAAATCTCTAATATATACTGCTAAAAATAAATTAGCGACACTTCGATTTAAAAAAGTGAAGGTTGAACTTTGCATGCAGCAAATTTCAACCATGTTTTGGATGATGTCAGAATCAAACGAGACAAAAAATTTAACCTACCAAAATAAGAGTTTGCATTAAAAAAATTACGAAAATATAAACAGTATCAATTAAAGCTCAATTTTCTCAAGGTTATGCATGTTCATCCCATATCTGGTCTACAAAAAAGATAAATTTATTAACTTAAGTTTGGAACCTTCCCAACAAAAATTGATCTCAAAAGTTCCATTTGAAAGAGATATTCATAAAAAAAATTTATGAAATTGTTTTTAAAGGTAAGGCCACTCCAAATTAATAAATAGTTCTTCGGATTCGCTCACTCATCTTATTTTGGGTTCAAAACTTTTTAAAAACTTTACTCATTCCATTTTTTTTTCCATTTTTTAGAAATTTTCATTGTTATTCCTCAATATAAAATTTAAAATTTGATTGCTTGCCCCCCCCCAAAAATACAAAAAGAAAGGAAAAAACTTTTACCCGTTGTTTTCCATTAGGTTTTGAGGTTGTGCTCCAATGTTTTGCCATTGCAAGAAAATAATTTAAATCTAAAATTTCGCTTGTTCACGCCTATTTTTATCAACTTAAAAACTGAACAACTATAAATAAATGTGAAGTGGCCTAAATATTAACATTTTCCACATTTGTTTCAATACCCATTTTTTTTTCTAACAGTATACATATGAGGATTTGTTTTTCAACAAAAATGATGCATATCAATAGGGACATATAATATATAATACATGAAACCCAAGAGATTTATAACCATTTCGTTCATTAATATAAGTAAACTTATTGAAGAGCTTTATCCCATCAAATCTCAAATCATATCTGCATTAATAAAACTTCTGAATCATAATTCTCCTACTGTATGAGATCTATGTTTTTTCATTTGTATTTGTTGATAGTAAGTATAAGTTTGTGATGAATCAGTTTTTCCAGCGTGTAACATCGCCACCACCGCATCAGCAATTTCCTTGGTGTCTTCATATGTGTACAGCCAATGTGAGGACGACCTATAAAAAATAAAGAAAATCACAAGATAAACACTTTCCTTACTAAATTAATTTGTAATTAATCTTAATTTTTGGCTTATTTGCAAACATATGCAGAGAAGATGATACGGTGAACCCCATACTTGGACAAATTTAAGTTTTTATGACTTAGCAATAAGTTTCTGTGAAAATGCTGTTTCACATTCTATCTTTTAATTACTTATATACATGGTGTAACTGTCATCAATTGGGTAGAACAGCAGAGAACATTAGACTATTTCAACAAGAATGTAACATTTTCTGTAAAAATAACAAATTTTTGTACTTAATATTATGTATCATTGTTTTAAAATTTTAAATGGATTAAAAAAAATAGAACAAAAAGTTTTGAACGTTAAACTTACTGTCTACAGATGCTGATGCTGACAACATGCCCATAACATAATATGATGACAAATTTTTTGTCCATATAAAAATGATATGGTTTTATCCATAGCTAAACACTCATGAAGTCCAAATAACAGCCTACCCTAGGCCAAAAATGCCATTTTGGTGACTTTTAAACTTTTAATTTTAAGAAACATTTGTTGAGCCTGTTGGAATTGGAAATATTTTTATTTCTTACAGTAACTATACCCTGTGTCAGAGTTTGTTGGAATGGGTAAAAAGTTTATGAAAGAAAATTTTTTTACAATATTCTTGAAAAAATAGTGTTTATTTTCTAAATTAAAAAAAGTGCAAGCAAGTTGCAATAATACTTTTTAGCAAACACAATTTATTTTTAGCTGCACTGAGTTTTTAATTCTCTACAGGGATTTTTTAATTGTAAAATTAGGCATTTGTTTGCCGGATGTGGCTCTATGAGACCTGGAATACACATTGTCAATGTTTTGTAATATGTAAGTAATTTAACCAGGATTAAATAACCTGCAAAAATGCTATGAGGTGCACCTTAATGGAATTTTGAAATATTACTCTTATATGAATCGCATGCTAGAGCCCGAATAAAAGAAATGTGCACATTTTTCAAAATGAATTTATCTACATGTAGCTCAAATTTTAGTGATCCCGCCAAGAACAAAGATGGTCAACCCTCAACATTAAATCCCTGTAGGGATATTCAGGGACAGATAAATATATAAAATGCTATTACATAGCCTAACATATAAACCATTAACCATGGGATGATTCTTTCTTTTGATTAAAATCAAGTACAAAACAAAAAGCAAAACATCATTTAATTAAGCTAAAAAATCGCACTCCAAAAATTAAAAAGCTTGACATAGAGTATAGATCTGGCCATTTGACAAGCCCTCCCAGTTCAGTCTCAGCATCCACATGGATATTCAGGGGCAGATAATAATATATAAAACGCTATTTCATAGCGTAACACATGAACCATTAACCAAAGGATGATTCTTTCTTTTGATTAAAATGGAGTACAAACACAGAAAACCACACATCATTTAATTTAGCCTTAAAATCACACTTCGAAAAGCTTGACATAGAGTATAGATCTGGCCATTTGACAAACCCTCCCAGTTCACTCTCGGCATCTACAGGGGATCCCAAGGGGTCAATAACCAAAGAAAGGTCAAAAGATGCCTAAAGGCATTTACGTTAAACATTTTGTCCAAACTGAGATACTGTTATCAATCAAAAGAGCTCTGGTTACATGTACATGTATAATTTGTGACTGATCATGCCAGTGTATAGAAAATGCATAGAATCTACATTCCTTTTTAATGGACAGTCAGGAATCTCTATGCAGTTTAAAAATTCATATTCTGTGCAAGTAGATATATCATCCTCTAATACATGCAATACATCTCCTGTTTAGCCCAGTAGCCATAATTTTAACATGGCATGATTCATTACATATTTCCATTCAAAATTGATAATAATAATAACCATTAATTTCTATAAGGCTCTTCCTTTTGAAGCAGCAATAACCCTTAGCTTACTTTGGACTCCTGTTTATTTAGATTGCTTTGGTAATAAAGTTTGTGCTTATTAAATTTCATTGTACTGTAACCAGATTTCCAACATTTTTACTTTGAGCACTGCTGATGAGTTGTTAATCAACAAAATGGGCAATCAGTTCATCAAATTGCTATTGGTATTTTGTGAAATATTTATAACTACCACTGGGTGTTTTAACTGCTGGTAGATTTTAGCCCAGGAGGACATTCACAGCCCAGTAGGCACAATTTTTATCCTGGCATGATTCATTATATAAATGCTTTTAATTTCTTCGTTCAATATTGATAAAAATGACCATAAATTGCTAAGGCTCTACCTTCTGATTCAGAGGGAATCCTTAGCTTAGTTTGAACTCCTGTTCATTAAGATTGTTTCGATTGTGATTTTTGTGCTTATTAAATGTCATTGTATTGTAACCAGATTTCCAACACTTTGACTTCAAGCACTGCTGACGAGTTGTAAATCAATGAAATGGCCATACATTGCATCAAATTGATATTGGTATTTTGCGATACATTTATTTTAAAATAAGGTTACATATTCTATGACACTTGACATTACTTGACAAGAGATGTACCATCCAGCATGTCTAGGAAATTATTATTCTCACATGGTCATTATAAAATAATCATTTTCAACACTTGTCAATGTTTTGGAGAAAATTTTTAACTTGATTAATAACTTACACATCCTGACCCTCTATTGGTGGAAATGGTTTTGGACAACCTAGATGGGAACCATTTGCCATTTTTGGAAGTGGTTTTGGTTTTGAAGAATCTTTCTCATATTCAGCTGTTCTGTCTATTCTGTTGTGAATTTCATTACAAACATAACATTCAAATCCTTTATAATAATCCATTTTGTCCTCTATATTATAGTAATAATATTTATAGTCATGGGTACCCCAATCACGATTAAACAGTGTATCTTTCAACATTTTATTGGTAACACCATTGGGTTTTTTGAAATCCAAATACTTCAAGTATTCCTCATCATTTTCATCAAGATATTTAATGAATTCTGCTAATTCTTTCCGGGTCATGAAATCATTTACCATTATGATGGACTGATTATTTGGCATCCAGTCTTTTGCCAGTGGTGAACCATAATAAATTGGAACAGAACCTAAATGAAGTGGCCTCATTAGTTTTTCTGTCATATAATCATCACAAACAGCATTTTCAAATGATAAATGGAATTTATATTCAGCTATATAATCAAGGAACTGATCTTTCTGAAATGATTCTGCTGGATTTCGCAAATTTTCAGGCAGATCTTTATTGTGTAAACATGTACCATATGAATCAACATCTATATATTTCATCAATTCCTTCACATACATATCACGGAATGATGGTACATCATTATGGGACTGTGTATACATTAAAGCTGCAAATCCATCAACTTTTCTTCTCTTATTCTTTATTTGTATGTCAACTGGTTCTCTGCTTGTCAGATATTCTAAAGCAAATATGTCCTGAGTTGTTATTGGGTAGTCTGATTCCCTCCTGAATGTGGCAGTATGATTAAAAAGACTGATAAAATTATCATGTGTTAAAATGTAATTGTTTAAAGGAGATTCTTCATGGAATAAGCACCATTCATGTTTAGGCGTTCTTGGGACTGGTAAATCTAATGGGTCCACTCCTGTGCCATAAAACATAATTCCTCTTGTATTTGCGTTACGGAGATGTTCTCTTGAATTTGTGGAGTAGCATTTAACATTTCCACACCTCGCCAATGCCATGTCATGTGAATGTGGATATATGTGGGGTGTCCACCACAGTAAAATTGGCACGCCATCGCCCTTTGCAAAATGATCCACAGCTACATAACTAAGAATCATAAACAATGATAAATACAACAAAATGTTTGACCTTACTTTGGAGAAGTGTCGCAACTTCATTAATTTACATGACACTCGTTTGTTCATTGTGGTTGAATTGAAGATTTTTTCAGTGGAGACTGTTACAAATAGCAACGTGCTACATCCGTTTTTATTGTTTACAATCCCACAAGGCAACAGATTTCCGTACGTGGCAGTAGTGCGCATGCGTAAATTCCGGAAGTTCACCATCCGTACGTGGCAGTGAAATTGTGTATTTTGATACGTGTTGAAAATTTTACTGGTAAATATCCAGTCATTCTTTGTACATAAGTAAAGTGATTTTTTGAAAATACTCAAATCGTATCAAGTCCTTTTCAGGTAAGAACTAACCCATGTAAAATACGAATGACTGACATTTGTCATTCCTGTCATTCTGACAACCGGCTTTATACCACAGATTCCTTTACGAAATATTGTTGCAGTTGCCACTGTAGCAAGACATATTTATTGTATTCGGTACCTATAAAACCTTTATATCATACCCATGTTAACTGAATCATGCTTAACAATTCAACATAACTTTGATCTACAGTAATATGTCTTAAGATAACTGTTTTCAGGGATGTCACTGACCATGCTGACTGACAGAGAACCCTGGTGGGTTTGCCCCAAATCACGTTACGCCAATTTTTTTATACTGTTTCCATTTGGCCATTGGTTGTTCCACCCTAAAGTGAGGAAAGGCTTTAAAAAAATAATACTGTGGTTCTGGTAACTTCTTCCATAAACTGACAAATCTGGGTGGTTTTGCGCCCAATTCTGGTTCACACCCAGAGTTGGTTGGCGCCAATTCCTGTTTTCCTTGGGTAGTTTTGCACTGATTCTCATTCACCATAGGTCCATTCCCTCCTAATTGAGATAATTATTTCCATACTTAATTTTCGATAACATATTGAAAAAATGATTTTGAAAAGGTTGTTCAAATCATGCATGCTCATGATATTAATATTAAGGTTTTATATACCTTAATACGTTGAAAAAAACTAATAAAGAAGTTGGATTTCGACAGGAATATAAAAAAATACTAGACAGAAAAATAAAAAAAAATACAATGGGGGACAAGTTCACTTTCTTTTTGGCACTGTTCCTCAGAAAACGGTGGTAACTGTAATCTGTTGCAGCTGAATATTTTGGATAAGCGGTTTAATTCTATTTGAACAAAAATGTGAGTGTTGGTTTGAAATTTTTTTATTATTTTCTATTCAAAATGGCAATAAAAACTTTTCAGATAAAAAAAAATAGGGTTGATAGGGCTCTGAAAACAGAACTTTTTTTCTACGCCTAATTATTACCATATTTTACATTGTGATACCTATTTTGCCGTATGTCTTATGGACTTTGATTTGTTCGGTAATTGTGTTATATACTTTATTTACCACATTGCATAAATAGTTGGAGGTTGTTCAATTTGTTTCATTCATAAACAAGAGTTGTTGAGAGTTCAGGATAACTAATTAGCATAATAGGTTATGCTTATGTGGAATAAACATTTAGCATGAATCAACAGGTACACGTAAATGATTTTTTTTCACACAGATCAGCTTGGGGTTGTTAGTTCGTTGAAACTGAATGAAAGCTTTTCAATCATTGTTATAGATTATGTAAGCAGTGTTCTCCCTAGGCCCTTATAGCGGTGCGGTTTTCAGCGCTATCCATTTGGCTGCAGTGCTATTGGACTTGACCGCAGCCCTATATTAAATTTCAATTTTAATCAGATTAACAGGAAGCTTGGCCTTATTAGCTGTCATACATGTTAATTGGGTATAGGAGCTTAATTAAATTCCCATAGGCGGTAATAGAAACGTTTTTGGCTGCCAGTCGGTCTGTAAGTTTCGTTGAGGTATGGCATAGGTATCAAAACGACCGGAATTTAAATTCCCATTTCCAGTTTCATTTTCGGGGTAACATGTCAGATTAGATTTTCCGTAAATTGCCGAACCCCGAAGACAATCTAAAAATAATCCTCCACTCAGCAAATTATTCCTGAAATTGGGGCTAAACTATAAATCACTGTTTACTTAGTTTTATTTATTCCATGGCAATAAAAAATTTTGTGAACATTTCTGAGTCCATCCTTGTTTTAAAACAACACTAGCATTAAAGTTAGCCAGATATTTCCATCATTTCTAAACATCTGCATCGAGATTTTTTTTGCATTACTGCACACCGCAAAACGATGTTGTTGAATAAAACACTTTCATTTGAATCATTTCAATACAGTATATTTAAGGTATGGTGACTTTTTGAAAGGGCCATGATATGGCTGAAATATTGCTGACGTGGTGTTAAGCAGCAATCAATCAATCAATCAATGAAAGGGCAAATGTGTCCCTTTAGTGTTTCAGATCAAACTGCAGATATGAGTTCAATTCTCGACGATCTTTTCTGTCTGTATCTGGTACGCGTAGAATCCGAAAATTGGCTTTTATTCACAGGGAGGAACTAAGATTTCTTTAGTTTGCCTTTAAAACAGGGCAGTATTTATTGCTTATATCTGGCAACAATTAAAGTGTCTTTATTGGATCAATGTCTGTCTGGTCAAACATGTCAGGACTCTGGTTGCAATGCACATTTTTAACTTAAAAGGTTAAATATGTTGTGGCATTTATTCCAGACTGAAACTTGTGCCTCTGTTTCATATTACGAAGATTTTAGTTATCAATTTAAAGCATAGATACATATACATTTTTTTTTTAAAAAGCTGTTGCAAAGATCTTTTTACCTGCAATAGAGTGACCAATATTAGTGTGTTCTCTGCAAATCGTGGCTACTGCAGCATTAGGACATTCCTTTATACTTCTCGTGTGCATACCACAGCGCTATCAAAAAAATTTCTGGGGAGAACACGGACTTTCTTGTATAAGTAAGTGAATTTCAAGAAGTCTCCAAATGTGACTTAAATTAGTAAGTAAAAAACAATGAATGGCAGAAATGATTTATCAAAGATATCACAGTTTTGAGCATTTTATGAATTTTTCTTGTATGCATGTAAGTAGGTTTGTAAAAGAGATAACATTAAAACTAACTTTTTAGCTCACAGGGCAGAGTCAACATTTGTCATCACTGATTATGTCAGCATTGTCCGCTTCGTCTGTTAACTTTTCACATTTTCATCTATTTCTATGACCAAACTTGTCAAAAATTTTATGTAGGTGTTCCTTTGCCAGATTTATGAAATTGATGCATATCGGAAGTTCAACATGGCTGCCAGGGCCAATTATGCATTCTGATTGGTGCAAGTTTCCAACATCTTCTTGTCAGAAACTACAAAGTGGATTGGATGGTTACTTTGCAAAAATGATTGTTAGATGGTCTGTATGTAACTTGTGAATTGTTTGCCAATCGAAAATTAAAAATGGCAGCCATAATGAAACTTAGTTTAACATTGGATCCTTAGATGGCAATTTCACAATTTCCTCTTTTTTTCTGAAACTACTCTTCAGGTTTGGAGTTAAAGTAGCAGAAATAAAAGACAGGTAGCATTTTATCTGAATTGTTAATTTGGCACTGATCTGATATTCAACATGGTCTCCAGGGCCAATTGTGTATTCTGATGGGTCCAAATTTCAAACATTTTCTTGTCAGAAAATGCAAAGTGAATTGAATTGTTAATATGGAGAAATGGTTGTTAGATAGTCCCATACTTACTATTAACTTGTGAATCGTTTGCTGATTGGAAGTTAAAAATGGCTGCCATGATGAAACTCAGATGATGAACTGCCTACCATCAGCTACATGTACA
>JAULBM010311615.1:0-12500 GCA_032357055.1 Geukensia granosissima | reverse complement strand
ATCTGGCTGGTCGTAAAGTTTTGTTCTAAACCTGCCCTTACTATCAATTTCTAGGTGTAAGTCTGTGTATGAAACATGCCTTTCTAATTCTGTAGTATCTTTTTTCAAGTTCAGAGGGATATATACGGTCAACATAGTCACCAAATTAAAAGTTATTCAGTGAAAGGACATCATCTATATAGCGGTAAGTGAAACCAAATAATTGAGCCAACTTTTTCTCTTTTCTCTGCAGAAGGCTCTGTATGAAGTCAGCTTCATACGAATAAAGGAATAAATTCATCCATATCAGATTGGAGCTGGATATTGTTCACGAGTGCTACGCAACCGCCTACCATTGTGATCGACCAGCAAGAATACTTTCAAATTGCTTTTGAGAAGGAAGGAGGGAAAAGTAATTTAACGATACAGTTATGGAAAACAACTTGGAAACAAAAGAAACAGAATAGCCGACAAAAGATGATATAATGATAGAAGAAAACGATAGTGTCATACTTTCGAAGTCATTAGCAGTTACAATGGCCGACTTTATCCAAATATGTGAGAACAACGACAGCTGCATTTTGACACTTTTAAACAAGTAATGAATGATATCCGACAAGCATGAGAATGGGGGTTCAAGAAACAATTAAAAAATTTCCATCCTGTCAGTTCACGGACAGTCGAAAAATCAGCTACAGACATTATGCAAGCAACCCAGAATTTACGTCAAACAAAATACGCATTTCAGTGTTTGACAAAACGTGGAAATTAGCAGAGAAAACGAACGGTTTGATTCACAATCTTCAGCAGAAAAACTCACCAATTAAAGTTTGAAACACCAAAGGGAGGCACAGGTTTAAGTTATTCCGAAAGAAAAAGGAATTCGAAGATACCAAAGGGGCAAACAGAAATCGTAAAATCGGAAGACAGACAAGACCATGGCCAACAAAATAAAATGAAAGACAAACATAGAACACACAACACTACCTGAAAACTGAAGCTGGAGTAACACGAACCCTACAAAAACCAGGATGAGTTCAGGTGCTCCGGAAGTTAGAGATGTTTCTACAGTCAGCAATATTAAATTTGGTTTATACAGGCTATTTGAAGCTTATTTGCCTCGGGACCGATCCGGTTATGCAGGTTGAAATGTCAGTGGAGGAAATATAAACATACAATATATAATAAAATACCTTATGACGTTCTAAACAAGACTCCAAAAGGCACGAAATGAAGCTATTGAACTCGTAACATTTCTGGAGCATAATAACAAATCAAGTATTGGATGAGACCTTTAACATTTTTTAGGAGAAAGGACACGAGGATTCGAGAGATATTGACGAAAACCTCTTTTCTACCATGTCTTCGGCCAATCGAGAACTCCCGTGTGCTCAGAGGATAACAGCACCAGGTAATATGTTATAATGGAACAACTCCACATTCGTCTTAAACAGCTTGAGCTTCTTGTGAAGCTAGTCTTAGGGACCAGTGCGGTCAGCCAGGTAATTTCAAAAGGGACTGCAAGTTACGATCTCCCAGAGTCTGATGAGCCGATCGCTATTACATGCACCTAAGCAAAATGCAGACATTAACGAAGAGACTGCATACAGCTGGAAGGAGTAAAATTTAGAATAATGGCATTTGCAGTCAAGCTGTAATAGATATTCTGCTGATGCACCCGTTGTATCTAACAAAGTAGCAGACAAAGAGCAAAACTAACACCAGACAGAAGAAAAACCCACAAATATTTGAATGAGGAAAATGGAACAGAAATGGTTGCCTTTGGAAAAGTTACTGCGAGCATTAAAATTGACAATCAAGAATGGAAGTGACTAGCATGTATCGCTCCAATAAGGAATGGCGTTTTAGTTGGGATTGCCTTACTTAAAGAAACAGATGTAACGATCCGAACAGGCCAGGGTGAATCGGAAATTGGACCGGAAATTATCCCAGGGAGCGTAGCCTTCGGTGGACACAACTTTGCCTGCAGTGCTATGTGTGTCGAGGAGAACACATGGATACCATCTAAATGAATAGAATAGAAACTCCGGAAGTTGGAAAATAGCAGTCTTAGAAGTAGATGCAGAGACACTTCCTCTGGGTATATCGGTCGGTTCATGCTTGGCAGATATGAAGGATAAGTAAAAATAATGTATCAGCTGGATCATGATGTGTACACATGTGGCCAAAGAAACACGTCTTGGAGAGCTTACAGGGGATATCGTTTTGTCTAACACCACAAGTGATCAAATTAGGGAATTATTAGAGAAGAAATCCAGTAATGACGAGGTGACCGTATATAAGATAAGAAATGCTGACCAAACGCAGATACCATAACACCTACGACAACTGATAACAGAGTTTTCAAGCGAACTTAACTAAAAGGAGCATAAGAATCTTTCTGACCTGCTGCGAGAATATGGTGACGTGTTTCTAGAGAAGAGCATTTTTTTTAAAAAAACATCATCTCGACACTGGAACTGTAGAACCTATCATACAGCCTACTAGACGAAACTCCATTATGATTTCTAAGCGAAGAAGATGACGATTTGGAAAAAAATGTTACTAGAAGGTATCGCCAAGCCTTCAAAGTCTGAATGGACGTCACCTGTAGATCTGGTAGGGAAGAAGGATGGGGTATAAGTTGGTGTGTTAATCATAGAATACGCAACGATGTGACGATAAAAGATGCATATTATCAACGGTCGATCGAATGTGTGGTTATCATCAGGTAGAGGTCAAGGATCTGACAAGGCAATTACTGCTTGGATGGATGATTTGAGTATACAAAAATGCGATTGGGCCTTTGTAATGCACCATTTAAATCAAGTGTAGTGGAACTAGTACTAGTAATGGGCCTTCAAAGGCCATTTCTTCTCATTTACTTGAATGCTATGATAATAATCGGTAGGTCTAGATCTTTAAAGAAAATTAAATAACCTGCTGGGAGTTTTACAAATATTCCAGAACTAGGCATCAGGAAATGCAAACTACTATAGAGAAAGGAAGCTTTCCTAGGACATGTAGCTAGTGATATATATACACCAATCCAAAATTGTTTGGAGATGTACAAAACTGTTGGTCACTTAAGAATCTGACAGAACAACATGACTTCCTAGGATTAACTTATTAATACTGGCGTTTTATTAAAGGTAACTCTAGCACTGCAACTTTCCTTAATAAACTGACCTGGAATGAAGTTCAATGATACTTTAAAAAAAGATACCCTAAACAATGTTAGCTTACCCTATTTCTGAGTTTGTTTCATACTAGATATCGCCACACCTCATCTTGTTATTGGAGCAGTCCTGTTACAAGAGCAAGAGGGATAAGAAAAGTGATATTCTTTGCGAGTCGTCGATTGGGGCAATCTAAAGAGAGATATTGCGTTACAAGACGAGAACTGCTGGCTTTAGTTTCATGTTGCAATCTGTCCAAGCACTACCTACTGGGGAGACATTTTCTTATCAGAACAGATCACATAAGCTTGGCTTAGTTTTTCAGGTTTAAATCGCTAAATGGCAAGTGGAATTAAGCAAAGAATGAAATATAAAACACCGGACTTGGAAACCACACGGTAATGCAGATGCACTTTCTGGGAAACCAGATGAGTGCGACTGTTTAAATGTAGGACGTGATGCCCAGATAAGTGCGACTGTTTAATTGGAGGACGTGATGCCCAGATGAGTGCGGCTGTTTTAATGTAGGACGTCATGCCCAGATGAGTGCGACTGTTTAAATGGAGGACGTGATGCCCAGATTAGTGCGACTGTTTAAATGGAGGACGTGATGCCCAGATGAGTGCGACTGTTTAAATGGAGGACGTGATGCCCAGATGAGTGCGATTGTTTAAATGGTGGACGTGATGCCCAGATGAGTGCGATTGTTTAAATGGAGGACGTGATGCCCAGATACAAGAGATGCAAACTCTGTGCTACCGTTGATGTTTATTGGAAAATTTAAACAATGACATCGATCGTGTTGTACATTGGATGGACGATGTGGAAGGAGATAATTAAAATTCTAAATTGTTTGAGAAAAATCTGCTAGCAGATATGCTGCAAAACAATTAGAAGACGAAGATCTGAAAACTTTTCACAACTGGTTTGATAGGGAATGATATCAGAAAATCAATCTGTACTGACCTTTTCCTTAACTGACAACAATTAAAATTGGTCAAAGGAGTGCTATATTACGAATGGGTTGACGACTTTTGCAAGCAGTCACTACGACTATTAGCACTAAGAACGCTCCAAACAGAAGTGTTGATTTACCGTATTCGGATGCTTGAAAGATTGCGTAAAAGATTTGATTTTTATGGATTGACAATCGATGTATTATATGCATTATGTAGGTGCCTGTGCGTATGTATGGTGTCAGAAAAAAGAGTTTAATATCAAAAATGTACATTTAACAGTACATTTGAAGCACTAGACCATTTCTGTCTTGCATTGAAATACCAAACGTGCTCATACTGATGGAAGATCTTCCCCTGTAATGCACATAAGATGGTCATCCAAGCAATTAAATGCATTAAGATGATTGTTTTAAGGCTGTTTTTTCACTTTTTTCACTTTAGGTCAAACTTACATAATTTAAAAAGATATCTATACAAAGAGTTTGCTGACTACAGAAAAAATCTATCATGAATCAGAATCAATGTATCTGGTTTTATAACATACTTCTTCGTTCTTCGTTCGCATTGACATATTCATCCATTTCTATGGTAACGTCATCTTTAATGCTGTTATTGAACAACTTCTTCAGTCGTTCAATATCAAATATTTCGTGATGGTGATGATGATGAGAGGCCATTGTTAAACAAAATCAAGTGCTTGGCAACGGAGTGCAATCTTTTGTAGCTTAAAACACCAAAGCTTGAAATCGAATGTTTAACTATCTTGATCGTAAAAAATATGATTATTTTGATTAGCAATGTAAGATTTCTAATGCAATATTATATTATATAAGTTCAATAAGACCAATTAATAATGTGCTTGACAATTTAGTTTAGACTGGAAAGTATTTTCTTGAAATTAATGTGTGTGACAAATACAAAAAGACAAGACACAACACAACTGCCACATATAAGTTTTAAGTCTTAGATTCATCTATTATAATGAATAAAAATAGCCCTGAACTCACTTTATTCCAGCAGGAATGTCTCTTCTGACTGAAATTGAATTTTTCTATAAGAAAATATGACTGTAATGGCAATGACAAGATATCTTATTGGTACTTTGTAAATAATATATATTAATTAATCTTTTTGGTACTTTGTAAATAATTATAAATAATTAATACGTAATAAGTATCATCATTACAGTACTGAATGCCATTAAACTGTGGCATCTAGAGTACATGTACATATAGGAATAAAATCCGAAATTTGATTATCTACAAATATTTTTCAAATGCCAATACGACACTGCAACTCATAAATAGATATAGTTATATAATTGCTCAATTAGAAGAAGATAAATAATTTTTCATTACCAATTTTTGGGATTTGTTAGATTGTCTTCCATTTTTAAATTTTATATTTCTTCTTAATTTTAAACAAACTACAAATACATTTTACACATTTAAACGCACATGTTTTTTTTTTCTTTGTGATGCCATTTTATAATAGGCATTACATTAGGTATCAATAGTCACTGGTTATTATTTCAGAATGTAAAAATGTTTCAAACAAATTACTGTCTTTTATGTCTATCTATTTATATGTGATAAGGAAAATTAAAAAATATCTTAGAAGCTTCACATATTTTATTTCAAAATTGTTCATGCATTAAAAAGCACCAATCAAATTATCATATCAAACAAGATAGACACAATGTGCATTTAAACATTCAAACTCTATTCAAGGAACTTGCTCATGTTCCTATAGCCTAATTCTTCAGTGCACCTGTTTTCAACTCGAGTTTGACAGTACAGTGTAAACACCTCACCAACATGTTTTGCCCCTTTGATATCTTCGAATCCTTTTACAACTACATCAAACATATGTTGAGAGTTGGAAGAGTTAATAATTGTCCAATATGTTTGATGGAGTGTTTACACGATCAAACTTGAGCAGGAACCAGGTGCAAAGGTTAAGTTTGAAGAAATTGAGAGTTGGAAGAGTTAACAATTGTCCAATATGTTTGATGGAGTGTTAACACGATCAAATTTGAGCAGGAACAAGGTTCAAAGGTTAAGTTTGAAGTAAGTTTGATGAAAAAAAATTGTTCATGTAAATCCATCTTTCAACAGTATATACATAACCCAACAGTTACTAGTGGTATAAATTCAGGTCAGTTATACTAGCTGTTACCGTCCGACTGAGAGCATTAGTTTGCTGTGTAGGACGTTAATGACTTTCAACCCCCCCCTACTAGCTTTTCTTTGTTCTAATGTATGATGTTAGTCACATGCAGGTTTTGTATGTATCAGATACACTTGCCTGTCAGAATTCCGGATTTTCATACATGCACATAAGTTATACGTGTATATTCTATAAGATCCCCTCGCCCCACCACTTGTGGCAGGTACATGTATCTTATTATAGCTATAACAGTGAAATTCATTTATGACTTTGTTTAATTTTTCATTAGACCACCAGAACACAGGCTTCAGGTAACATCACAGTTTCTTCCATTGTATAGTACGCTGTAAAAGGGATATCACTCTTATTTTTGCTTCACATTAATACAAAATATTTCGGCTCATTCAAATGGTAAAAATTTCTCTAATATTTTAGTGTATTGGTGGGAAAGGTATTTATAATTTTTTTAAGAAAAACTTATCCATCAAAAACGACTGTATTCAATTGGAATTCCACTCATTGTGAACAGGTCATGAATAAATAAATATAAAAATGTAAATTATTTTGTGACAAAAATAACATGGATTTAAACCAAAAAAATCACAGTGTTTTGTTTCCAGTGAGCTTCAATCTAAAAAAAGATGTCAATAGTAAAATATAAAACACGCTATACTAGTTAAGGTAGTGCATGAAGGTTTTCTCTTGTTTATATAGCATCTATTACATCAAATATTCTTTGTTGAAGATCAGCTGTTTTCCTAAATATTCCATTGCCTGTGCAGGATCATGAGCCTTAAGTTTTTCCAGGAAATATTTCCTAGTTGGCAATCTGTAGACTGCTACATGGACTCCTTTCCTGATCAACCATGGATGATGTTTGGCCAGTTTTTCATCATAAGCCACTTTTGTTCTATGGGACATCTTGTAATGCTCATCTGCAGTCCTCAAATCATGCATTACTACTTTTCATACCAAGCTTTAATATAGGACATAATTTTAAGGTGGTAGAATACCAAGATGAGTTAATTGTAAAATGAAGTTCTTTACTATATAAATATGCATCCCTAAGTAATGGAAACTCTGTAGACAAATTTCTCAATCTGTAGCAATATTTTAAAATTGTTTTAATGACTTCGTAATGTTGTGGGTATCTACCAAGTTCAGAAAGTGGGGCATGATTAACATTCTTTTTATTAACACCAAGAATAAATCTACAAAAATTGACACGTAGTGTTTCACCATCTAGCTGCGGAAATTGTGCTTTTCTTAATTTTGGACTATTAACATTAAATATACCCCAAATTTCATAATCAATATAAAAGTGTGGGGTTTTTTTGTGTGATCACATTCATACATGCTTTTATACTGGGGTTGAGACTTGAAAAAAATCCTTCCGTAGTTTGTAAAATGCCTTTATCGCTTTTTTGTAAAGTTCATTTTTTGCAAGAGAGAAGCTTCCAGATGCTGCAAAGTGAATACATAAATATTTGTAGCTTGACACACAATCTATTCCATTGTCTTGGAATAGGAATTTGTGTTTTATACATCTCCCAGCTTTTTTAAAATAATAACTTGAGTTTTTTAAGATTTACTTTCATCCCCCAATCTAAACAGCAATTTTCAAGGGACTTTAGTTTATTCTGCAGACCACATGCAGAGGTTGAAAATATTACGATGTCATCTGCATACATTAGGCAGTCATTTTTTAGCATATAAGGATACAGAATCAAGATAAGACGGTAAATCATTCATAAAAATTTTAAATAATTTAGGACTCAGGTTGTCTCCTTGTCTCACCCCAGCATTGACAGGGAAATAAGTACGAATACAATCATTAATTTTGACTCATGCCTCACTTCTTTAATACAAGTTATTGATTATGTAATAAAATTTGGATCGAACATTGCAATGCGATAATTTCAATTTTAAACCAATATGAACAACACTATCAAATGCCTTGTCGAAATTAATCTACCTTCTTTTGAGCTACAATATTTGTCTATTAGATTTTTAACAATAAAACAATGATCAGCTGTCCTTGCATTTTTTGTGAACTCTATTTGTGTAGGATGTATTGAGTTGTGTAGTGATAAAAATCGTCTAATCTGTTATTCATAATGGAATCAAATAGTTGACCAAGATTACTAGTAATGGTGATGCCCTATAGTTGGTTGGATCACCAGGGTCATCTGATTTAAAAATAGGAGAAATATATCTTTGACCACTTAAGTGGGTAATAACCGTGCGAAAAGCACATGTTAAATAGCTTAACTAAACAGGGTAAAAGTTTGGATTGCCCACTTTTTAGCATTTCATTGGATATTAAATCTAAGTCTTTAGTCTTTCCAAGCTTTTACTAATTGCAGATGATATCTTATTAGCAGTAATTTGAAAGTCATGCTGATTGAAAACACGATGATCATTTTCTTTTTCTGATAATAAAGATTTTATTTTTTAATCTTTCATAAAAGGATGGGTCATTCTGAAAATGTAAGGCTTTAAAATGACTGACCCAAAGATCTTTATCAACTGTGTTACCCACGGGATCAGTTTTCTCTCTTCTAAGGTCATTGATAAGCTTCCAATACTGTTTTGGATCATTAATATATAAAGAATCCAGTTTACCTATAATACTATCCTTAAATTGCTTATACTTCACTTTTCTTAACTTATTATTTTCTCTATACAATTTAAAGTAATGCCCTCTAATAATTGGATCCCTAGGGAGTTTACTAAGAAAATGACCTGTGACAAGACTTTACACAAAATCATGTCTTAATTATATATGTCTGTCTTTTAATGTTTTGTATCTATAATGCCGCTGATGAAAGATTACCACTTGAAAAACGTGTACTGTTGCAATTACACAATCAGCTTACCTTAAAGTCGAGATCAGTAAGGTCTGTGGGTTTAAGTCGCTGCTTGTTCTGTTTGTGTTCCTGATGAGGTTGTCTGTCTTTGGTCGACTGGGAGCAGGTAGCTCTGGATCAGCATGATCTTCCAAGCTGGAAAAATTGCTCAAGCCGTATTCGCTTACATTGCTGTTTATATCTGTTTACTTCTAAAATAAAATAACCGCTCGCTGCTTTCTTTTATCTTTTACAAGGCACGAGCTCTAATAATATATAAATATAATAATAAAATTTAACGGTAGCAAGCGAGTGGTCTTTTTAAAATGTTTAAAAAATAAAAAGTTAAATAGTATATTTACAAGTAAGGTTGGGGCCGACTTGTCCAAAATAAAAGGCCGACAGGTCTTAGGACCTTTTTGATATGGGGCCGGGTGGTCTTAGGGCCGTATTGATTTAGGGCCGCTCTGTCCTGATACCTATTAAGGTGTTGGGATGAACCGCAATTCCAGCATCGTCGGGGATTTCTAACTTCTGAATGGGGTCTTGCAGACAACATTTGATTGATTTGTTGTTTTAGTTTTTCTATCAAGGACTCCTGCCGGGTTGACCACTTCTAGCAAATCCGTGCCGGCTTTCTCGATTTTTATCTCTTGCTTGACTGCTGATTTTCTTTCGAACTCTCTTTCCAGCCAATGCACTGCTCTGTCCCTCAGTTCAAATAATTTCAGTTCAGGCTTTCGATATTTAGTCGCCGCGGTTCTCTTTTCAATGCCTCATCCTTCACTGTCTCTGCAAATCTTCCCTTAAGAGCAGCGTCCCTACAGCCGGCAAATGACTGGGCACAATTTTATTTAATGATTGTTTAAAGACATTTTAGCGGGGTTTTATAAGGCCTTGAAGGGGTTTTCGTAGTTTTATGAAGGTTTTTACCGTATAGCGGGTTATTTTCGCGGGTGTAAACTTTGGCGATTTCGAGGTGAAAAGGTATAGCAAAAAAATTAGCGGTTTTTATATTGGCGTATTGAAAATGAAGAAAAAAATATTATGCCTGCATAAAGATAGTGATAAAGTAATAAGAGTTTCGGCCATGATTCATGTTTGTTACCGAAAACCGAATTAACGCAGTTGTTCTTGACTTCAGACGGAAATTTTAGCGGAATTTATTTTGGCGATTCTCTAGAGACCGCTAAAATACGCTAAAATTAGGACCCCGTGAAAATAATCCGCTATGCGGTATGTGATTTCAGGGTTTTTTCGCACCGGGTCTTTCACTGGGCTCAGTTTGTTACATATTCCAATATGAAATATACCGTAGTTGTTCTATACTAACAAAAACAGTAGAAATTTGGTTGTTTCACATTTATGCACTAAATAAAAGATTGTTGGTAAATATCAGTCAAATTCAACAGATTGCGGGTTGTTTGCAATTGCTTTTGTTGTAAAATTCGGTTTGACAACAGGATGGTTACATGTTGAGTTTGAAAAAATACACGAGGTGTCATTTATAGCATGCTTGTTATATGCTGAGACTACTATAACACTTTGTTACAAAGGTCTTAGCAATATGTAACAACAACTGAAAATTTTTTAATAGTCTCAGATAAAACAAGACAATTCAAAGCCCCCGGAGCCGGGCCGAGTTCAGATAAAACAAGACAATTCAAGGCCCTCGGAGCGGGCCGAGTTCAGATAATAAGACAATTCAAGGCCCTCGTAGCCGGGCCGAGTTCAGATAATAAGACAATTCAAGGCCCTCGGAGCCGGGCCGAGTTCAGATAATAAGACAATTCAAGGCATTCGGACCCGGACCACTCGGTCCGTACTGAAAGACTACTCGAGACCTTTGTAATTATTGATAATATGTGTGGTCATATGGTATCTATTTGTTTTTTTTTTTTTTTTGTTTCAATTGATCATGTTCAGGCTTCTACAATAACTTTTGTAAGCACTTGTGCATTGAACAAGTGATAAATATATAATATTTGTCCAAATTCATCATTTACTAGTCCAAACAAAATACCAAGTTGTTAAAATTGAATTTTGGTTAATGTGCCTATCTTTATTCTATAGTTTCGCAGCATATTATAGATAAGATTTTAGGTTTGTATTAGGAGTTAAGGTTTTTTAAAGTGTAAATATGAAAATGAAAAGATATGGGGTAAATGTCTGAGAGACTGCATCCCAGAAACGAGAAAAACAGAGTTACAAATCTGGAGGTCCCCGCAAGGCCCTCAACAAGGGTGGAATACCACTCCTTGTGAAAAATTCTAAATAACTCCTTATTAAAAATAGTGTATGCGTAAAATAACACTGCTCTCACCTAAATATTATCAAAAATTTACCGCATTTAACAGAACAATAAACACAAAGACAAATCCATAATTTGATAAATTGGTTAAAGCAAAGCCTTCAATTGGTTTGTTGTCCCCTTGCATAATTTAATTAAACAATTATCACCACTCACTTGCTTGGTACATGATCAAATACTCTAATTAATGTTTATTTATAATATGTATTACGTTCTCTGTACTGTAATAGTGTTTAGAGAATAAAATAATCTGAAATCTGAAAAAAAAATTAATTTATTACAAATAACATTATACATATAAATATATATCTTAACAATTTTTCCGTCATTCTTTAGGTTTAAAATATAGTATCTTATCGATGAATCGTTTAAAATTAAATATCATCCAAAAATAATTTATGAACTATATCTCTTTTTGTTTTTCATTTACAAGAATTAAACAGATAGAACAAAAATCGCGAGTAAAAATGTACAATGGTATCATATTAATAATTGTCCGTCATTTTGACTCCAAATTTTCCAATCACAAGTTTTTCTAGGCACGAACGATTAAAAGCATTTATAGTTAAGAATTTACAAAACTTTAATTATCATTAAAAAGCTGAAATTTAAAACTAAAATGGTATGGATTTTGATTTTATCACCTTAAACTTTTTTCCAGGCTTCACAAAATTTCATATTTGACGCGACCTGCTTTTTTCCAGTCACGAATTTACCTACTTAATAATAGTACAATTCTTATATTTTTATATCAAATTGTAGCTTATACATTAAATAAGAAGCCTGGGTAAGTTATTTTACCATATTATATACCATATTATATATACAAGTATTTATATAACGGAAAATCTATTTCCAGGTAATGTACCAAGCGTGTAAATTGTAATCACAATCAACTCCAATCACTAAGATAAGATATGATAAGTAAAGATAAGCTTTATTTAAAGTCGATATATATATATATATATATATATATATATATATATTATATGAATTGCATCATCAGTCACGTAGCTGTCATCATAGCAGCAACACGTGCTGCCGAACTTCGACC
>JAULBM010311614.1:0-24335 GCA_032357055.1 Geukensia granosissima | reverse complement strand
CAGTGTCAGGTAAAAAAAGTACAATTTTGTGTTTTAATATCATTTAATATCATGAGAAGTAAAAGAAAACATGGGTAGTGTAAATGCCAATATGAAATATATATAGACAGGAAGTAGACAATGTTATAACAAGTATAAACTCTTAATTCCGTATTAGGCTATTGACAAGAAAGTCAACATTAGTTCCAATAAAAACCATATTTGAAGATTTAATAATAATGCTGTGACGATATCGTTTACGGATAAGTTTATTACGATGAATCTTTATATTCATGAAAGAATTAAGGGAATGTTTTATTCAATAAGCATCATCATCATTCAGCAGATTTTATAGCAATATAATGTTAAGATGTTCCTGTTAGTCAGAATATCAGTGTTTTCAAGGGATTTAACACACTCCGTGAGACTCGTGTCTGTTGAATAGAGGCCAGATCAAGACATTGTCCGTTGATAGAATAGTGTAGGGGTCTGGTAACAGCAAAAATGAGTATAAAACATGAACACATTACATGGAAAACGAATATAATAAAATCACCGCAGCAATCAACATAGAAATTATAATCAGTAAACATGACTTTTATTCAATATAATACTTTTAATTTTTTTTTTCAGAAACATTTCATATTTGTCTGAAAAACTGAAATGCATATGACTAAGTTGCGCCCGTTAGGCAGTGTAGACAGCTGCCTACACATAATTTTGTCAAAAATAAAGTCTTTTTGTAGCTAATTTGTCACTCTATACTCATGAATCTCAAACTCATGATTTAAGCCAGAACAGAAGACAACATACTATATAAATAAAGATCTACATAATTTACACAGATGACAATGGATATCTTCCGACTGCCAAGAATACAATCTGTTCCTATACCGGTTGTGACTAACATCGATTGTGACTATACACCGGCTTTGACTACTGAGTAACACGACGGGTCCAACTAGTGGAGCAGGAGTCGCTTACCCTTCCGGAGCACCTGAACTCGCCCTGGTTTTTGTAGGGTTCGTGTTACAACAGCTTTAGTTTCCAGTGTAGTGTTGTGTGTTCTATGTTGATCTTTCGTTCTTTCAATTTTGTTGGTCATGGTCTTGTCTGTTTTCCGACTTTTTGTTTGTGAACATTTCTCATCTTCGCAAAGTTGTGCCGGGGAAAGAACAGGAAATATGTATCTCCGTCCTGAAGACACTAGTCCGTTAAAAGGGGCGTCCCTGATTGTGTATACGTAGGGTGTATAAATTCACAATCAGTCCTGAGGGACACGTAAAAGACGCCCCGTGTTTAGGAAATTCCTTGTTTTAAGCACGTTACTGACCCTTTTTTAACAGCTCATTTCGAGTGGTTAGTGGGCGGCCAGTTACTATGCTACATTTTTCGCCCCTTTCCAACCCGCAAATTTTCCAGTTGCAGTCTAAAAGATTCTCTCTTCCCTTAATCACAGGCTACATATTGATTTATTGTTTATGAACTTGTTTCTGGCCTGAATATGCATTAAATATTTGCCATTGGACGTTAAACAACAATCAATCAATTTAATAACATTTATGTTTGCAATGAAGAGTCAGAAAGTTTTATAAAATTAATAATAACTTGGTAATGATATCACACTATTTTTGTGTCTTATATGGAGTTATAGTTCTCAATGCTTCCAGTAAATTGTCGTCTTCTTGTTGAAATATATGGACTTCATCAAGAAATAATTTATGTTTATTATCATTATTTATCAAATAATGTTCAAAGACGTGAAAATGCGCCAATTTGAAATAATAAGTGAAAAGATTTTCCTCAGTTAAAATTGACTCCAAAATGACTTATTTTGAAATTATTTTCAGCCATTCAGAGTACCTTAGATAGTTTCAAATCAAAACTTAACACTATGGTAGATGACTTTGTTAATCAAGTTAATGGGGTAAGTTGATGTAAATTATTACTGTGAACGTGAATATTTTCGCGGGGTGTTATTTTCGCGAAATGTGAATTGAAGATTTCGTGTGGGAATGAATTTCGTGGTATTAGACATTTCTACCATAACTAAACAACATTTTATATTCGTTTGGGGTATTTTTCGCGTAAAAGTTCAAAAAATGAATTAAGCGAAAATAAGTCCGTCTGGACAATTTCCACGTTTACAGTATGCTGTTTTATTTTAATATTTTATTAAAATTATGTTCACTGGGGCAAAATGGAATTGGTTGACATCGATTTTTTTTTTTCAAATGTCGCGTAAGAATTGTCCAATTGAAAATGATAAAAAATTTTTCTCCTATAAACATACCTTCTTTAATGGAAATCATGTCTATACAGATATATAAAAAGAGGAGTTGATTGTCCACGAGACAGCCACCCAACACGTATAAATTACAATCACCAACATGTTAAGGTCTTAACAATCGACAATAATCCACCCCAAGACAAGCATAAAAGGGCCTAAATTGAATTGTATTCCATGTTTTTACTGATACGACAACCTAAATGACTTGATTTTGTTAGTCATAAGACCAAGAGTTCGTCTGTCAAAATTTTTATTTGACATCTACCTACCCATTCATGCATGTTGGCATTTAAAACACGTTAAGCTGAGCAGAACAAATTCTATTGCAGGCAGTTGACACAACAAGTTTGAAAACAGAGGTTGGAAAGTTTTTCCAGACAGCAATAGACTATGATGTCTATAGGTATGCAAATATCACAGTTTATTTATTTTCAGTTCATATAACTCATATTTGTGTTTGTATTTGTGTCTTTAGTAGAATTATACTATCTTCAGTCATAATTATGGTCTGCTTTTGCATTACGTCATTGTAATGTGCAGCGAAATTTGTGTTTGAATGTTACGCATGATTTATATTGATATATTGATATGCAATATAATTGTAGTAGATCAAGAAAACAATTCACAAAAAATGAAAAGGAAGTGAAAGAAAACCGAAGAGCCAGACAAAAGTGTGAAGTCGCTAGACACGGCAATCCCGAGAACACGGACAAGACGGAAAATGACACATATACATAAAAAATAAAAACAAACATTCAGCTTTTGTGCAATGCGAAACACACAAAAAAACCGGGGGGAACTCAAACGGATATTCATTACCGGACGACAAAATTGTGGTGTCGACTGTAAAATTTCTGGAGTGACTTCTTTAACTGAGGAACAACATATCACTATCTAAGCAGATTCTGTGTCAACGACCAAGCTCTATCTAGAAAATCTCTGCACTGGACACGTGCTATTTGAAAACTTGTGTACGCCATACGCGGGGTCAGCTAGAATCTTACGGGAAGTTGACTATTGAAAACTTGCAAACATCACACATTTTTCATACAGTTTTGTTTGACGCCTTCCTCAATTATCTGTCTTGTGTAGATACGGTGAATGTAATCGCGCATTGTTTATTGAGAGAAACTCATCTATATAACGGAAATTAAATGTTTGGGTTACTTTTCTCTCATTTTTCTGTGATAACTCTTGAAGAAAAACTGCCTCAATTGAGTGAAGATATACATCTTCCCTTAATTGAAATAACGTATGTGGTGTATTTGTTATGTTATTTTTCAAACCTGTCATTTCGAGTAAACTCTTTTGAAATTATTCAGAAAAACAACACTGTTTAAAGGTTTGATGAACATTTGTAGAAGACATTCGAAGACAGCAGTCCTATATTATTAAGTTTATAACATTGAAGCTTTTTATTTAACCGTGGTAACATGGATTTGGTCGTGTCGTCTAAAATTTAATATGGCGAGGTAAAGGACATGCTTGCTTCTTTAAACAAAATACAAAATATTAATTTTTGATTTAATTGCAGCCACAAAAGGTTTTTAAAAAGAGTAATGTGGAATACATTATAGTTTATAGATACACTTGGCCATAAATTAAGGTCTAGTTATTTTTTAAATTTTATAAAAGTTTTCATTTTGTTCCTTTATATAAATCAAAAAGGCCAGGATACCAAATACTTCAGGGTTTTATTTTAAGTTTAAAAAAAAGGAAATGGAATATTTGCCAGAACGACACGATCCATATCTTATATACTTTGATAAAAATGTTCAAAAACGAAGTTAACTGCGTGAAAAGCGTTTTACTGGAGTTTTCCTGCATAAGACAACTAAGGGGGCAAAAATGGGAAAAAAAGCAGCCAAACGTAATGTTTTTTTTTATCTAAAATTATAAATCAAATAAAATAGATCGTGAATGATATGAAGAACTTTCCCTTTTTTGAATCAACGCTTAAGCTTCTGAAGTTACAATTTTCTGTAACCAAAAATACAGTTAAGGCAAAATATTTTTAAAAGTGCCCGAAAATGCTTATTTACAAAATGTCTTTGAACCAAGAAGAAAAAATAAAAAAAAATAATCTAATTTAATAACAATCTGCATTTGAAGTTGTTGGAAAGGAATTAAAATCGTTGACATATCTGTAAAATATATTTAGAAAATGCTTGGTTTCCCAAATTCAATAATTAGACACTTTATTTCATCATTTTTCTTAAATATTAATCTAATTGATCTTTTTAAAAATATCTTTTTATCACCTTCAAAAAATGTAAAAAAAAATTAACTTTGTTATGTGCGAAAATCAGGTGAACTTAAAATTACCAAGTGTAATATATACAGTTTTTTGTTTAACTGTAATGATAAGTTGAAACTGGCCAACGGGTATTAAATTCTGCAACTGGTTTGTATATTTTTTTCAATATATTTTCAGGTTTGTGCAGCAGATTTAAATTTGCGTTTGTCATACCCCAAATGCTTCTATTTTTAACGATATACTTCTGTTTGTTGTAAAATTATTTTAATTTATTTGTAGACAATATTTTGGATATGGTTTGATGGGTTTGTTCTCACTAATACCCTTGTTAATGATTGGAGGTATAATGTGTGGCTGTTGTTGTGGAAATCCTGAGGCAAGACCAACAGAAAGACCATGTTGTTCTAACTGTGGCGGTTGTCTAATGATGCTGTAAGAATACAATTACTGTAAACGTGGATATTTTTGCGGAATGTAAATTCAAAGATTTTGCTTGGGTGTAAATTTCGTGGTATCAGAAATTTCTATGGTAATAACTAAACAATATTTTATATTCGCGTGGGGGTAATTTTCGCGTAAAAGTTCAAAACGCGAAATAAGCGAAAATAACTCCCTTGCGAAAATTTCCAAGTTTTCAGTACACGATACAAGAAAAAATCTCAAATTCTGCAGTTCTAAGTCGAGGTACACGGGATAACCAAAGGCGTTTACAGGTGGCATAATATCCTCGCTTCGTACTCTTTTGGGTGCACCGCATCTCCTTTTAGTGTGAACATTCGAATAAAATCTTATAAAATATAAAAATAAAATCGCCAAATATAAAACGCACCTACAGTTATTAGATAAACATCAGAAAAAAATAAAATAGATTTATACTAGATCAAATAAAATGAGAAATAATTAATCTACTTTCGATGTCCAGTATATTAGACGATATCAAATAAGAAATAAAATAATGGCGACGACAGATTAAAGCACATTGAACCCCAATTCAAAAATAAATTACTAAATTTATATTTGACTGAACACCATTACAAAAACATATGATACCTAGTGAACGTCAACACAAAAAGCAATTACTTAATATCAAATTTACTTAGTGCATGTAGTTTTTTTATTTATAGTGCTGTTGCAATAATGTTTTTTATTGGTGCATTACTAATGCTGCTGACAACGGTGACATTTATGATTGGTGGGAACTTTGAAAAGATCTGTCAGTCATTTATTGATTTGACTGTCTTCAGTGATGTAAGTGATTTATCATTTCTTATAGATTTGTTCAAAAATAATAACAATAGTCATTCGTCTCATTAAAAATATTTTTATTTCTTTGACCAAACTACCACAAGTTTGTGATCCTATGAAACATTCGCCTTTACCTTGAATTCACTAATACCGGATTTTATAACGGACAATCCGGCGGGTGCCTCTAAACAGGCAGGAACTGCTCACCCTTCCGGAACAACTGAATTCCGGATTTCGTGGGATCTGCAGTGTTCATAGCTTTGTGTTTTTAGTTTTATTTGATTGTTCATGTTATGTTCCGTCTGGTTCGTGTTCTCGAGATTGCAGTATCTTTCGACTTTCCCTATTTGTCTGGCCCTTCGGTTTTCTTTCGCTTACTCTATTGATTGATTGAATGAATGTTGCTTTAAATTCAGCGGTTTACACTTCATGCATAGTCAGGAAAAGAGAGGGTTAATGAGTGATGCAGAATGAACCCTTCTGTGTACTCAACCGACACGCTGAGCCAAATTTTAATGTGTTAGATCATGAAAGCAAAATGTCAACAGGAGGACATGGCTCTTTACCCGGACACGATATTCTGTGTCTGGGCCGACCAGTCTTTGTTCTTACTCTAAAATGCAGCTTGGCGTAGAGGCAGCAAATACCAATTATAAAGTCTTTGCTTTAACCGACTCGGGGATCGAACCCACGACCTTCTGCACTCAAGATGAATCATAGGACGAATACGATCTTTTCTGATATCCTATTTATTCCTTACTATTTGAGAGCAATAACCTCTAGATATTAATTTAACTACACTGGAACAGTCATTAACAGTTTTCTTTGTATAAACATTGCAGTTTTTAGATGATGGTGCCATTCCAAGTTTTAATATGGGAAAAATGATTTTGGGTGATCCAAACGCCAATATTAGTTTGTACAACTTATTTTTGTAAGTTACTTGTTCTTGTAAGTTATGAGCAAAATATAAGAAATGTAAAAAAGCTTGTACACAGTTTCAATAATTAGGCACAGCTGAGAACGAGAAAAAAAAAACATGAAACATTATGGAAATACGAATATATTTACCCTTTGTTGATTTTCGAACATTTCAGATTTATCCCTTTAATAACACTGATTTTTTTTAACCATATTTCACAATGTTTCCGTCGATAGTTGCATTAAATACATCTTGTACATCTTTTAGAAAGACGCCTTAAAAGACTTCATTATTTTTGAAAATTTCTTCGTGGTTTTAAGAGGGCAAACCATGCTTACAAAAATTTCTCAACGAAAAATCAGGAAAATCTAGATAAATTCAATCACCCAACAAATTTTCAACTGTTAATTTCTTGAATAGCTAGCTCATTGACCTGTCAATATATTTTCCGTAGTTTTTGCCTACATGAGTTCATACACATTTATGATAAACTTTAAAAAAACCCAACTAGAGCACATCTCATATCTATATCGATTACGAGAAGCAAATCAGAAATATTCAGAGGTTTCCAAAGTATGTGTTATAATCAAACATGCAGTGAGTTGTTTTGCAACATCAATGAATTGTCTTAACATGGCAAATATATATTTTTCTTCTGTAATAAGGGCGTATAAGAATCTAAAAATGTAATTTCCAAAAACAAATTTTCTTAGTAGAAAAGAATGATGTTAAAAATTGTAAAATGTGTTTATACATTTTTCTTAAGTATGCTTTGTTTTAAACGAAATATTTCAATAATATTTTTAATGTTTGTGTGTGTTTAATGCCGGAAAAGTGTGCAAATAATTGCTATTCATGTACGGTTCCAGACTAAAAGCTTCATTGCCAAAATTTCACCACACTATGACGAGAAAGTACACAAAGAAATTGTAAATATGTTGTCATCTTTAAATATGTTTTGTAGAGGCTGTCGTGCAAATAAGGCACCTTTTGACCTCCTGCAGCTTGGTACAATCATTAAGATTGATGAATACTTGAATTACACTTCGGTAAATACAATGCTTGTTTTATTTTAAAAGTTTGTGACACGACTTTTAATATATGTAATCGGTATATAATGATCACGTTTACACTTTTTAAATTATTGTCCGATGTTTTTGACTAATATATTGATGTTTTCCTGCATATCAATTGACATCTCTTATACGAAGGTGGCTAATCCAAAATCCAACTCCACTTAAGATTAAAAGAATACTATGTGATCCTTTTAAATGATAAGGATACATTGTGTTTTAATAAATACCCTATCTTCTAGAAATTATACCACTATCTTTTCGATCTAAACAGAAAAATGTATTTTTTATAATTAAAAAAAAATACCTTTCAGTATCTGAGCAGTATTGATTCGGAAATAAATTCAATAAGCACCTCAGTTGATATTAGCAGTTACAAAGTCCTCACGCCATCTATGGAGTCCAGTTTAAACGATTTTGCCAGCTCTGGGATAGACGGAATTGATTTTGCAGCAATTAATGCATCTGTGAGTAAATCATTTTGAAATTGCGGTGTTTTTTATACTAAAATGAACGAATTTGAGTTCATCACCTTTTAAATATTCTTTTGGTAAATGATGTGTAATTACCACTTGGTGTTTTTGTGCAGTGGTTAGTTTGCGGGGTACAAATTATATAGGTAAATTTCGACCAAATAAACATTAAAACTACAATGTAGTTAAATAAAAGTACGTACTATTTTTAAGTCCAACTGGAGTAGATTTCTAGTAAAAATTGAAATAGTAATTTAAATAAAAATTAATAACCCTTCATCTCGTTACTTCCAAGTGTAACTTGAATATTTCATTTTATTATATTCTAAATAAAAACTTTTTAATATTTTATTGCAGCTATCGCAGACCTTAGTCACATTTGACATAAATACACTTATTTCTTCCATGACAGCAATTAAAAATCAATGTACCGGAAGCACTGATGTGAGTAAAAATAATATTTTAGATTAAATCAACATTTCCTTACGCATGACAAAAAAATCGCAAAATTAGAAATTTGTTGTTGATGCAATGAAAAAAAACCTAGGGTAGCGGCTATATTATGTTAGGTAGGGATTTTATATTCAACGATAATCTAGGCTACTCGCTCCTCAGATCTACCTAGAGTAAAAAATTAATGCTAGATTGGCATAAATTCAAATTCAAAATTACGTATTAAGATCTGTGAGGAAATTTGTTATTTTTCGAAGCGATAGAAGTTGGAATTTTGTACAGTTTACATTTTAAGGATTGCATTGCTGCGCAAAAATTATTAACAAATAATTCAAATTAAGAAAAAATAAAGGTGGCGATTCAAAATTAAGGAAAATATACATAGCGATTCAAATAAAGAAAAAATGTATGTAGCATACCCTTCAGGAAAGCTTGATGTGTAGGGTATAACGGCTATGCTAATGGCTACGATATTATACTCACCACTGGTATTAGTATGTCTCACCTAATCAAAGAACTAATGATGGATTGATGTTACTCATATTAGAGATACAGAATTCCATGATAGATGCCACTCTTAGATCAGAATGTGGATACACTTCCAGTGCATTAGCATTAATCATGTTTAGAAAGGAGATAGTGGAGTCCAAACTATTCTTGCTTTTTTACAATTGATTTTTTGCTTGTTTGACTTCTCTTTATGGAATATGCATGGCTGATATTTTGTTTGAGTATTATACATTGGATTTTATGATGATTGTGATGAGATTCATATAAACATATTTATTACAGAACAAATTCCGTCTTGTATTTAAAAATCTACAAATCGACAACCACACCTGTCATCATTAGCATATAAATATGTCCAAGATAACCGAGGCTTTCGAAAAGTTTGCTGCACATACGAAGTAATGTTAAAAATTACATTCAATTTGTTGAAAAGACATTTTTCATTTAAGCTACTTAAAACTATTAAATTTTTATTCTGGTTCAGTCAAGATGGGCGACACACATATCAGATGCGACTACTATCAGAGATGTGACTATTCCAGCAGTTACAAGTGCACAGGTATTCTCAGAAAATTTTGGTCATTATTTTCTGTAACTTGCATCTTTGTAATTTCTCACTGTTTCTGAGATTTATGTAAAGATATATAATCTTCGTAGATAATATAAAATAAGCACAATTAGCAATAAGATAAGCTTAGTGCAGAGGTAATGTTGTTCTTGAAGAAAAATATATATCTTTCTACTATTAACATTGTCTTAAGCATTTGCCTGCAACGACGAGGCTGAAACACTGCCGACGTGGAGTTAATAACGAATTAATCAATAAACAATATCCAATACAATCATAATTTACTATATTCAAAATCCAATGCACAAGCAATGTTTTAAACTGAGAAAAAAAGTTAATTGACTGCAGCCATGTGACCAATATATATTTTAAGATCTAAATTAAGAATAATACACTCTTTTTGTATTTTTGAAAACCTTGCTTAATTTCTTGACAGAAAAAAACAGACCATGTTAATATTATGACATTAAATTTATAATATAACATTCGCTATGTTTTCAGAGTAACCTGCAAACATCTATATCATCTCTAGAAAGTGCATTAAGCGGAATACTGGTAAGTTTGACTTAAGAGACACTTAGTTTTCTTACTGTAAAACACTGACTTCAAAGACGCCAAAGGGCAAACGGAAATTGTTATTCAGAAGAGAAAGAAGACATTTAACAAAATGAAAAAAACAGGTGACTTGAATATCATACATTCAAAGATACCCAAGGGTAAAACGTAAATCGGTAAGTCAGTAGACAGACAAGACCAGGGTTAAAAGAAGAGGAATGGGAGACCAGCAACAGATCACAAAACACTACACAGAAAACTAAAGCTTGGGCAAAACACAAACCTGATGAAAATGAGAGGCGTGACCATGAGCTCCGGAAAGAAATGTAGTTCCCGCTTCATTGGGGACACCTTCAGTCAGAGCCGGAAGTGTCACAAACAATACAACAACGGAATGTTATCATGACAGCAGGAAGATATCTGTTTTCATTTGTGAAGTGAACTTTTAACTCGATCAATCAGGTATGGTTATGGCAGAAAAGGTTTTAAAAGGATAACATAAACCTTCCATCTGAAACCTTTTGTTAAAATAGCTATTCTGTCCTCCTCTGTTAAAGGAATTTGTTCATTTTGATTACAATACAGATAATAATGATAGTCATTTATTCTCTTTATTTGTTTCTGAATAAGATTCATTTTCTTTTAAAAAATTTCCGAGGCACATATAAATAAACACCATTTGACTCTTTATCTTGTTTTGTTACACATGTGTTGTTTGTAAAAAGCAATTTATAAAATTATAAAATATAGCATGGATTAAAAACTTAAGTGAAGCATATTATAATCATACAGAATTAAATTTAAGTAACTTAAAACACATATATATTTGATAAATTCTCATATACTAACACTTAAGGCATTTTCAAAAGTGATTTGGTAGAATCGTTTAAGAAATGTAGCACTTTAATTTTAGACAAAGATAAATAACACTTTGGATACAGCGAGAGCTGCAGATGATCAGATACAAAACAACATGGTTAACGTGTTGCTTACAGTAAGTGCATTGTGTTATCATATCTACCATATCTTATTCTTGATACAGAGTGAATATTTCTTTATAAAATTTTCTGGTGTCCGTATACGTATCGATTGCTCCATAACCGAGGGCCAGGATTGCTACATCGAATCAACCCACTTCAATATCTATGTCGATATTTCATGAAGTTATTTAAAAGATTGTACATTGTCGAATACAATTGTTGATGCAGTTGTTACTTGAGTAATTCAATGTAGTATACGTATGCATCAAAACAGTTCTGTAGGTTTGGCCTGTATAGCAAAGTGCAAGGCATTATTGTTCTTAATACAAAATTACCAATGTTGAATAAGTATGGAAAAATTTTCGTATGCTTTATGTGCATCTCAAGGAATAACCTCTCATCAGTAGCATTAGAACCAACACATAGGGAGCTGGAAACTTTATTGCAGTTTAACATGGGTTGTCATTATATTCGTGAATATTTTGCCCCGAGCGGTGGCGAGGTGGAAAGTATTACGAAGATAATGACAATCCTTGTTAAAATGCCAATAAAGTATGGCTCCCAAGTATTATTTCGATTCTGATTATGACCTATACGTTGTTTTGAATAGGTAGAAACATATTTTATGGTTGATCAAAATACCTCCAAATAGTGACAACTGCAGCAAATAACAGGGAATCGTAAATAAGTAAAGGAAATTTCTATTAACAATAAATAACAATACTGATTTAATTAATGACAATGAAAGTAAATCCCTACAATTTTATAGCAGACAATGCTGTTGATATCAACTGGAGAGTGATAGAACAGCCAAAAACCAACACTTGTTTAAAATATAGATCCCATACATTTAGAACATTTCACGCAACATACTGCTTATTCATTTAAAAAAAAATAGTACCAGTTTTGTAACAAGAAATAATGTTTAGACAGTCTTGTTGAGTTGTATATTTGTGGACAATTGTAAGATTTGTCTTTAAATTGCAAAGAATTTCCATATTTCATTTACATTTTCATCAGAACATAGTAAAGTATTTTCAACCAGTGATGCAGTAGGGCATCTTGTATTGTAACTGGGACTACATGAATTATTCCACTTTTTATCTTGAATTGTTATAAATAAAAAACTAGCAAAAAGAATGAAAAATTTAGAATTTTAGTTTAACGATTATCATACATCGAACGATTAAGAAACAGAGACGTTGAAAACAGTTTGTTTCATTTTATTCCTACTTCAAAACTGTTAAAGGTAAAAAAAATCTTATTCACTGAAATCATAGTTGAAAAATAGAAAACATTTCTCGACATAGGCATAGTCCTTTAAAGATGTTAGAGACAAAATCCTACTAGTTTATTGACAGAAAAAACTTTACTTTTTGCATATAAATGTAATGCAATATGAAATACAAAATAAAATGTTATGAATTGAAACTTTTACAATTCAGAAATAACATTAGTTGCATTCGCAATATTAATTTAATTTCTTGGAAGTTGTTGCTAGATATTACATTTTTCGAATATATTTTTTACAACTTTTTGATATGAAAATATGTAAAACACTGAATTTATCTAAAGAAATACCAGCTGATATTTCGTCTTTTCGAAATGTAAGAAAAAAAGATAGAAATGTTTTAAAGAATTTAAACAGTAAAACTTTAATAAAGATTGTACTGTTGATCTTTTCCAGGCTGCGATTGATTTTAAAAATCAACTTCTATCATACATTGACTCATATTTCGCAGAAGTGCGAAAGCTGGTAAGTATAGATTTAATTTTGTCTAGCTTCTTGTTTAAAGCGAAAATTTCGATTTTTGAGTTGACCATCTAAATTTAGAAAAAAATAGTGGTTATAAGCAACAGCAATAAATAATACAATTAATGAAAATTAGAACCATACGTGTAAAATATTCTGTTCATCACAAAAATATACCTGCACAATAAAACCAAATAGATGTAAAAGGTAGATACTGTTGTGTAACTTCTCGCTTTTCCTGAGGAAAAAATCTTTAAACAGGAGTTAATGAAACACGGTATAACATTTATCGGTCTAGCTGTTGCATCTGCTTAAAGAGATACCAAAACGTCTTCTTCTAGAAAAGTAAAGAAACGCCGAAATACTGTATGATCTGCTTTTGGAAATGGCTTTGGAACTGCTTTTAGAAATCTGATAGGATTTGTCTTCAGAAATAATGTTAGATCGGATTCTAGAAAAGTACATTAAACGCTAGTTACGCATATATAAATCATATAGTCAACTTATTTTATTTACCGACATCCTTTACAATAGACTGTGAAAGCGGATTATTGTACATGATAATGATGTATTTTGTTTTAATCGTTACTAAAAATATGAGTATTTTTTCCAGATATATAATGAGCTAGCTGCCTGTTTACCTATTTGGAATGTTTGGGAGTCTTTCACAACTGCTTTTTGTCAATACACAATCGATGCATTGGTAAATTTATATAACTTAGTATTAAGCAAAGTTCTGTTGTTAAACAATTGTTTTTCCCAATTTATTTTAGCATCAATATCATGTCAGCTGCAATAGCAAAGTGTTATAAATCAAAATACAATAGATATCAAATTCCATTTAAACTGAAGCTGCATTAAATATTCTGCTACAGGAAGTCCCATGCAGAACAAGATTGAATGTACAACAGCAAATTTACAGAACATGTATTGTTTGCATGATCCTTTAGTCATGGTGTGATGTTTTTATTTCAGAATGCATTTTGGTTTGGATTGGGATGGGGATTATTTTTCTTTATTCCTGTTATCATTGTCGGAGTCAAGCTGTCCAAATATTACAGGAAAATGGATGAGGATGAAGGTTATGGCGAGTGAGTAAACTAATATAGATTCAAATGATGAATATTAACGTAAGAAAAAAAAATTTTGTTGTCAAGGCCTGCCTAATCTCATTTTAAGGCATGACTGGCAATTTACATCTAGGCGTTTTAGTTTCTAGAAAAGACTTAAAAGGATATCGTAATTTCTAATTATATCCTGACAGACAAACTTTGGGATTTATAGGAATCGCCATGTCTGTCTGTCTGTCCCGCCAGTCCGTCCATGTATCTGACCACATTTATTCTCACAAATCTCCTCCTTAACCGTTTAATGAATTTTAATGAAACTTAACATGAATATAAGACACAATGCTTAGACATGCATAATAAAGGGAAATTATGTCGGCTCATTTTAAAGGATCAATAATTCACTCTGACCGTCCATATAGCCATAAACTTTGTAAACGCATCTCCTCCTTAAGAAAAAGATGTATTTCAATGAAACATTATATGAACATATGACACACTCTGTAGTAATGGATATAGGCCGACATCCATCTCTACTCACTCCAATAATTCACTAAAATCATACGCCTGTCCTTATAAGTTACAAGCACAACTTCAATAAAACCTTACGTGAACATAAACCAAATTGTGTTGATATGCACATAAGTAATTCACCATGGCTCATTCCAAGGGCTGACAAATCACTGTGATTTTCTGTCTGTCTCATACCTTAACACCTAATTTGTTCATATGATTTCAGTGAAACTTTATATGTGCACATGTGTAGATATGTACAAGAGAAGGAAATTTATATCAATTCATTCCACGGACGATATCACTCGAAAAAACTGGGATAGGGGTGCGGTTATTCTTAAAAAATTTTCACACAGTATACAGTATGTGGAACTCCACTATCCCCTTCTCCTTTAAGATTCAATTTAAATTAACACTTGATTCAACAACAAAAATCCTCCCAGTCCTAAGAATTGGATCTGAAATAACTAAATAGTTTTTTATGGTCTAAATGAAAAATAATTGAATTTAATGTTGACATTATATCAACGAACAAAAATAAAAACATGTAAAACTACTCACTTAAATACATTGCAGATATGCATGTAGATAAAGTAGATGCAAGTTAATTTGATAACGATATTGTGTTAGAATTTAAATGCAGATCTTAACAAGCATCCACTCATGATGTATTATTGTAAAAAAACATTTTTAAGGATGAAATTAATACCCACAATTTAATGTTTGTAGTGATGATGAAGAAGAAGAAGATGAGTAAGTAGCATTAAAGAAATTTAAGATGAATACAACAATAAATGTGCTTTTCCCTAACATTCATTTTAATTGATTTGGTTTACATAGAAAAACTGCGTCAGATTTTTGATGAAGTTTAGTTTTACCTTTTAGTTGCTTATTTTCAAAATGATTCATCTTTAGCCGAATTAAGATTTTGTCTTCAAAACTGTTTGAAGGTTTACGATAAGAAGTATAAACACGTTTGAATTTTGAAGATATTTTCCTCTAAAATTCAGCTGAAGCTTATTATTGGGCTGCTCTGAATTTGAACTGAAGTCCTTAACAACAGGAGGCTCACTTAAATATAAAAATATAGAATTGAAACTTAATGCATTTTTTGCTTCGATGTCTTCGAAAATCTAAATGGAAATCGATTTATGCTTTGATTACTGGAAAAAGGTCGTTTGATAAAGTTTTCGGGCAATTTTAAAAGGCATCAGTTTTCAACATGAAAATAGTTTGGATAAAAAATAACATGTTATTTTTAAAGAGTTTTTGATAAATATAATTAAGAAAACAGTAAGGACAGCTAGATACACTAGTTTTCGTTTAAATGTAGTTAGTCGCATATTTTTCATTATACTGCTGCTGGACCATTTCCTGTTCCATAAATATATATAGTAACAAAGTGATATTTTGCACATTGTCGATTTCATTTCCTTTACAGCCAGGGGCTCATTGAGGGAGAGAAGCAGTTTGATCATTGTGTTAATTTAATAATTTGTAGTATTCTAAATATTTTTATAGCTGCAGTATAAAAACAATATAAGATCAATGTCTGAATAATATCAATATTTTTGTATTCGGCACGAAACTGTTGAAGGACTCGGTAAACATCACCCTTCTCCAGTTTTTTAGCCTCACACAAAAAAGTGGACATCTTTCAGACACTGACCTAATATTGTTTATGTGTTCATTTCTAAAGGTTGGAAGATTATGGGATGCATTCACATAAAGGGTACGTAGTCTTAATTTTGGATAAAATAAAATATATAAACAAAGTGTGATCAATGACTCATTAGATGCACAACTTTCATCTATTTATATAATGGTTATAAAAATTACCAAAAAATTACATCACAACATAACAATATTAACTTGATGCACTGTATGGCCATTTAGTTGATTGACAATTCGTCAGCAGTGCTGGAAGTTAAATTGATGGAAATATAAAAATACATGACAATTAAAAAAAACACTATCAGAACCAAAACAGTTGAAATAACAAGAGTCCAAGCGCAGCTAAGGATTACCTCTAAATAACTCTGAATGATCCTATTAGAGACGTTGTTATAAGTTTGTTTATCAAACAAGGTAACTTGCATAGTTATATAATCATCACTAATGTGTTACATTATAGGAATTCGAATGTTCAATTTCCCAGAAGGTAATAATAATACACCAACTTTGTTATATTTAGATTAGTTTCTATTGCACATTATATTCAACAATATTCTTGCACAATAGATCTGATATAATTTTTTTCGAACCAATGTTATCTGTTTTTAGTCTGATCTATTCAGAGGAGTCTAAACACATACATTGAAAAACTACAATGCATTTCTATATCGGCACTGGAGCTTATCTCAACTAAAATCTTAATTGATTTAAAAGCAAAGTCTATTGCAATACCTATGTAAAACCTTATTTGATTGGCCTACAGTCTACGTAAAATTCACAATCTGTTTGGCATAATTAAAATTAACTCATAAGGAACGCCGCCAAATTGCTGCAATGTTGGAACACTAGATTCATTACTTGTCAAATGTAACAAAAAACACAAAATATTTTATATGTCCTCCTGAAGAAAGCTACCTTTAAAACAATTTTATTAGAATTTGAAGCATACATGAGCCTATAAAAATGTCCATAGTTCATATTTCACAATGGGAGTGTTCTAGTGACGTCTTGTTGTATCTATGGCATTTACCAGCGTAAAACGAAATCAACGTTAAGCGGATTTTTGCTGTTTTTTATATAAATCAAAGGTTTCTTATTACAATTGCGTTAGAACGGAGATACTATATTGTATTTTAAGCTTTTCAGACGTAAACCTTGATTTTACTTTCTCAGATATCCATTTGCTTGGTTCCGTTATGCGGCGCCAGGTAAACTCCATTTATGACAGTCAAATCAGTATTACCGTCCTCAAAGCTAAAACTACAATACAGTTATGTCCTAAATACATGAATGGGTCTATAAAAACCGTCGATTAGAGTAAAAGAAACGATTGTGTCAATATTCTGTAAACCAAGTGTAAACCAGGTATCCAGAAATATTTAAGACCGAAATATACAGTTCAACCTCATGAAAACAGAATATAAAACTAGTATTTTATGTTTTAATCAAACTGTTTTCAAACGATTCAGTATCGATAAATATCTGGTCGATTATATAATATGACGTTTAATGTAAAATCTGATTAGTGTGGTTTTTGTTTTTTTTTCAATGTTCAATGGGAAAGAAAATGTCTACTTAATCTTTGAATTCGAATTATGACTGTAGAAAGACATGCTTTGAAAAGATTACAACAATCTATAAACATTTAGTTAAATAATTTGTTGTTACCGATGTTGTTTTCTATGATTTTTGTATCTTTGACCAGTCGTTTGGGGAGGGTTGGGATCCCACTTAACTAGTTAAACCGCAACGAATGTCCTTTAGTCAGGTATTGTTTTCATAGGTTTGTGTCTGTGTTGTACGTTTTGTTATTTGTACATCTTTGCAAATATTTGGGTCAGAGCGTATTGTTTTACTCGTGAAATTTTAGAGATTTTCACAACGGAGTGGTATTCGATCCCTGTCGAAGGCCTTAACCTCTAGATTGTAAACTCCCTCTGTTTTTCTCGTGGTTAAAGTGCATTCTCTCTGATATTCATCCCATATCTCTTTCGTATTGAATTTTTTTACTGCTGTTAAAGACTGATTTACTTTTTCAAGCAAAGAAATGTTAATTTCCTATTAGAAATATTTATATATGCATCGCGGAATATGTGTATGCCTCATTTGTTTTCTCAATAAACTCCAGTTGTGACAAAAGTCCCTTTAACAACCGTCTTAAAAGAAGTGTGAGTAACTTACATCCGGATCATCAAGTACCAGCAATGTAAACATCTGTTTTGGCAGCCCGTGCTATTCATATTCGTGTTTCAATTTTGTTTTGCGTTTTGGTATTTTCGTTTCTGTCATGTTTTTTCTTTTTCTTGTTCTAGAGTTTGTCATGTCTGGGACTCGTTGTTTACCATTTTCTCTTGAATCCACCTATTTCATATCCAACTCCATGCTAGATGTGTATGTCTATCTTAATTCTTAATTTGTTTATAAGCTTTAAAATTAGAAATCATACAATTATTTTTACATTATTTCAAATTAAACCTGATTTTAAATTTAGTTCCAATGTCTTGCAATGTACAATGATAGTAATATAAAGACTGATTTTTTTTCAGTATGTTTAACTTTTTGAAAGTCATTTCAACATCCGAGTTTTTTAAACACATGTTTGTATCAATCCAAAATTCTACTTTTAAACATAAACGATCAATAAAATCGCGAGTTCCATTTTTGCACGAGATAATTTAATTTTAGCTGACTGCTAAGTTGTTGTGACGAAAAAACATGTTTACAAATCCTGTATAAGTATATTGAGCCCAGAGTTGAATACTTATGTGAGAGATCAGAAGTGCATAGTCCAAAGAGACAAGACAAATTTGAAACAAACTAAAAGATAAAACAAAAGGAATCCACGAACTTCTTTAAATAAACAGGAGTGTGATCATGCAGGTGCTCATGAAGGGTAAGCATCACCTGTCTTTCGTGCAACAACCGTCGTAGAATCCTTAAACTGTAATCTGGGTTAAAGTCAATCCGAGAAGAGGTCAACTTATTTTTTTATTACCGGTAATAGGTCCATTACTAGTTGACTTCAACCTTGATTTGATGTAGCCTTGTTGTAGGAATTAATGCGAATGTTTAAAGGAGTACTCTTTCATCACCAGTATTTCAACCAATACATAAGAAGAGCGATACCTAAACATAGTCATAACTAAACAAACTGATATTTCCAAATAAAAAAAAAAAAAAAAAAAAAAAAAAAAAAAAAAAAAAAAAAAAAAAAAAAAAAAAAACATCTACATTGAGCAATACAAGAAATGAAGCATCCTTCATAAATTTATTTACAATTACATATGATTCTGAAGTCGTCGAAAATCCTTTGGTTATTTTATACTTAATTATACACCACGGTTGATTCTTTCTTATCGAGTGTTCAACGGATATTTAGTAAACATACAAAAAGTGGTGCGCCGGAAAGAAATACTTACTATTTATCATATGCACCTGATCCTACACCAACTTTAGTTTTTCACTTTTGTTGTGAACATTTTTAGGATTATTGTATGTCGCTAAGTCTTTTAGGATTGATAAAACACCATAGCCATGTAGATTGGGGTCTTTAGTCAAAGAGAGTTCTCTATTCTGGTTTTAAATGTATTTGTGTGTAAGCTGAATTATATTTTTTATTTTTACATTTACAGGTTGAATAAAGTATCTCCGAAATATTACTGATGATGGTAGAAAGTGTCTTCTTTAAGTGACAGGGTTCTTATACAAATTTTAATAAACAATATTTTTATGTTGTTATATATTTTGCATTTGTAATAGGTTCTTAACAATTAGGAAACACATTGACTAAACCCACAGGAAATTTAAGTGGACTTGTCTACAAGTATTAAACACACAGTATGCAAATTAATTGAATGGTCCCTTATTTAAATGTTAATTCGGTATAAAAGACAGAAGATCATGGTTTTAAGCCCCACACCTTTTTGCCCCTAAATTTGGTGTATATTTCATATTGTTTCAAAGAGAAAAACACGACTTACATGCAGAAAGGATATTTGGTATAAATGTTTTATTATTGAAGAAATTGTTTTATGATTAGGTACATGTATAAAGTTTGGTCTTCATACAAGATATTGTTTACATTTATGTATTATTTTTGTATTTTAGTCGGCAGATTTAGGTCTCTTTAGGACCAATTGTGGGGATTGTCCAGCTTATTAACTGACCTTCTTCAACGAAACACGATACTTATATGTACCGCTCTTGATGTTTTCTTATTTGTATGATTTCGGTTTTATGTCGTTATTAACAATATTTTAGACATATTTTCGAGGTAACATCTTAATATGGAGAAAGGTGGCGTTCCAAGAGAGGCTCAGTAGTAATTTTCATCACATGTGAGTTTGAGTGAGTGTACTTTGTTTTATGGTACAAAGACAGACATGAACTCAAGACTCATAAGTGATATCATACAGTGATTTGTGCAGATAGCTACCTTCAATACTCGTCAAACCAAATGTCGTGGAGGTTGTTGTCAAATGCCATATAATCTTATTTAACGCTGGGGCCGTTCTGTATTTCATATAAATTTTGTTATAGGAATTTTTTAGATTTATCGTGAACATTAATGAATAAAATTAATATATTTTAATTAAAAAAAATATTTTCATAATTTGAATAAATGTATTTTTGATTTGAAAAAAAAAAAAAAACTTGTAGTGCTATAACGTATTTATGTTTACAAATTTAATCCAAATAAGTTCGGGTATGTGTATGTAATATGCTGTAACTAATTCTTATAATTTACACCTGAATAAAACTTTACTTTTCAGATATTTATCTCGAAACTTTTATTAGACATATGAATGTAATCTTGTCGTTTATACGGTAAAAGTCGTATTGAGTTATCTTTTAGAGTAAAGGGTAAAATCTTAGCCATAATATTTGGTGGAATTTTCAAAGACATATCAAAACGGGAATAGAATTGGATCTGGATTTTTTCTTTTTGTAATTTTGGCATGCAAGCAATTAGGTTGTTACGTAATCATTTTTTGTTATCAAATTGCTTTTTACTTTTGGAAGTTTAATGGAAGCCTTTCAAACACATTTATCGTGTAGTGAGTAAAATATGTGCATTATTTTGACTGTTGTAGATTTATGTTTTCAGTGTTAATTTATCCCCCCTCTCTTTTTAATCGTAACTGTAATAGAAATATTTGATATTGAACGTGTATTAGTTTCTCATTCGAACATCGTTTACACTTGTAAGTAGTCTTACACCATTGCTTTATTGTTTGGTACAATCTTCAATGAAATCCGTCAGATTGTGTGTTACACGAATAAACAGTTTAAAAATAGGTTTTCCCAAAAACAAGACAACGTTTTGCTGGTGTTTCTTGTATGTGTTTTATGAATCCTTGACTTCCTATGTTTCGGTTCTAATTCTTATGATGAGCGATTACTCCTTGAAATGTACATATAGCAAACCTAAATTTTATTAAACAATGGTAATTCTTTATTAGTGTAGTGTATTGGAGTATGTTCTATGTCTTCGGTGTCATTTTGGGGGCGGGCATGGTCTTGTCTGTCTTCCCACTTAACGATTTTTGTCTACCCTTTTAGTATCTTTGAATGCTTTTTACGATTGCAAACTACCGACAGCAACTTCAAAGTACAGTAATTACTTAGTGTATTGAGATAGATCAAAGTAAAGTTAAGATTTTCTTTGTGAATTTTTATTACTTTGAACCAATTGAAGACAGAGACACTTGTGGCACAACATGACCGCCATAGTATTTTTCTCTGGATCAAAACCCTGTCAGCTGCGGTTGAGTGTTCTAAATAAAATAGAAAATATCATAAAACGTCATTTAGTTAAAGGTAGAACATAGGATAATTCGATCTAAACAAAAATGAGGCAATCGATCATGTGATGTAGGCAGGCATTGCTGTATTTCACTCGTAAATGAAAATATATAAAAATTGTGATTGGCCTAGATAACGCCATTTGGATTAAGCCCCCCCCCCCCAAAAAAAAAAAACTTTCTAAAAGAGTTAAAGCTATATTTTACTATTTTCATTCTGAAGTTTGCGGAAAATTTGGGGGCCATCAAGAGACTTGATCGTTCCATTTAAGTGAATTAAATACAGATCCTAAAAAGGGAGAAGGGGGATATAGTAGATTACGTAGACTGAAATGGTTATGATTAAGACAAATTTTGTAAGCCAAGGAAACAATTAATTCACCAACAACAATAAAACCATATTTTTGAGAAATTAAGATTAATTATATTTCAGTTTATGTGTTTTTTCATTAAAATGGTACATAATTGGCAACACACAAGTATTTCTCATTATATATTAATGATTACTTTTTATGAAGAATGACAATATTTTACCCAAAAAATGACTTAAATGTCGTCATTACGATCAACCTGTCATTACCGCTATCGGTGGTAGTCTATCGGGCGTCTAAAATGGGCGGAAAAGTACAAATATGCCAACTGACACTAAATCTTAAAATCACTATGATAAAAAACGACAACGAAAACCAAACCTTTAAACTAGAGTTTGTAGAAGCTTATTAATGACATTTATGTGAGTCAAATTTTATCCCTCGAATTCGAAAAAAAAAACTGTTAATTTGATTTTGCAATTAATTGAAATAAATATATATAATGAGAATTTTGGGAGAAGAGTTTTGAATATAATACCAATCTTAAATGCATAAAGACTTACTGATCCATCTGTAGCTAGGACTGTTTCGGATTTTTTATCAGCTTCCTGTTGTGTCAAAGTTGCTTCCGGTTGTGGTTTCATTACAAGTGTTTGTCCATCAGGAGAACATTCTGTGATTTCGAATATTCCCCCACAACCATGGAACACCCACCATTCTTTTGCATCCAAACCAATTCCGTATTTTTCTTCTGCTGGCTCACAACGATAGTAAGAGCGGCGCTCAATTAAAGTCAAATTTACTATCTGGGCATTTTCAAATTTCTGCTTGATGACTTCGGGTTGTTTGAACATGCTGTCGGCTTCTTCAAAGTATTGAACACAGTCCTCTGTACCAAAATTTAAATATTTCATTATAAAATTCCTAAAAATACAAGGTCAGCGATTATCAATCTTAAAATGAAATATGAAATCAGAAGATTAAGCGTAAATATAAAGGAGACCGCACCAAAGTTCACTATGCAGTTATCAATAGTAAAAATATTGAAGGTCTCATCAAGACCTTAAATATGGATTGTTGTCTTACCGGCTTTTATTTCATATTGATGGCTTTTATTTCATATTCTTTATGTTTATTATTCAACAGTAGGATTCAATCTTTGTTGAGAAGGTACTTTAAAAATATGGCTTATGGAATAAATGCCGGAAAGACGATAATCCATATATAACAATGAAAGTGAAAAATAGAAATGACACTGAGATAATCCAGTGGCCACAAGTCCTGATTTTGGCACAGCCTTATGCAATAAGCAGTGGAGTTACACTCTGCCTTACCTCTAGGATAAAGGTAAAAAACAGAACAAAACAAAAAACACATTAAAAACACGCTGACAAGATTAAATAATGGCATAAAATTTACACAGAAAAGTACCCAAGTAATAATATCATAATAAAAAATAGCAAACGAAAGATACTTTCAAGTAAATGCTAGCAGTTTGCAGAAAGCAATCAAGTAAGATTCGTCGGATGACAAAATCATCGGGCCTATCATCACGAGAGATAATCCCATGAAGAACGACTATAAAGATTTATACTCTATGTCAGAGTTTGTTGGAACGGGTAAAAACGTTATGGAAGAAAAACTGTCTGTCGTATTCTTTTACTGAAATAGTGTTTATTTTGTAGATTGAAAAAAGTGCAAGTAAATTGCAATAATACTTTTTAGAAATCACGATGTATTTTAAGTTGCACCGAGATTTTAATTCTCTACGCGATTTTTACATTGTAAAGTCAGCCATTTGATTGCCGGAGGTGACTCTTTGCACGCGCTGGCGCGAGACAGGGAGTACACATTGTCAACGCTGCGTAATAATTAAGTAAATTATATTGGATGAGATAACATGCATAA
>JAULBM010311603.1:0-14067 GCA_032357055.1 Geukensia granosissima | reverse complement strand
CTTGAAATATAGCATATCACAAATCAATTTTTTTTCAACAAATTGAATGCTAAACTTGTACTAAGGCCCCACTGGGGGATACACTAGACTTGCACGAACGAAATTTAGATAAGGCCTCTTATAAACAAACATAAAATTTACAAAAGAGCACCCAATCCAATTAAAGTGTACCTTAATTGGAACACATACATCCGCAATGACTGGTAAAAGGACAAAAAATCAAAGAAAACAAAACCAGCAAACGACGTACCATAAAAAACCAAACAGAAAGTCACCCAATCGTAGCAGAAATTACCGTAATTACAATAAATATACTCAACAATAATTCATGCAAAGAGAAGATACATACATGATGAATGCTCGCTTGAAAGCAAGCTCAAGGTGATTTCCCTGATGTTAAAACATCAAGCTTGTACACACGAGATATAATCAAACACAGTTTGTCTGACGATTCAATTATGTATTGTCAATAAATGTGAAGAAAGACAAGATTGATGCAATGCCAACAAATTAATATTTGTGTAATGTTGCGATAAACTTATCAATATTATGTCAACAAGTTTTAAATGTCTGGAATACAACGTCTTTTACCCTATGTGGAAAAGTTTTTTAACGGAATAGTGAGATTTAAGGGAACATTTTAAAATTTGTATCGAGTCCTGCCTGAAAGCCATTCTAGCAAATGTTTGGGCTGTGGTCAATCAAACAAAATTTGATAAAGATCAGATGACAGCCTGTTGCCAGTGTTATGACCAACGTAAAAGCAAATATTATCAAGGCCACAATTTGTAAACTTCATATGTAATGTTTCCATAGAACGTAGGATGTAATATCTTTGTCGTATCAAAACTCTACATTTGTAGCCGTATTTTGTATTAAATCTTTGTGACGGTTATACATTTTGTAAATGTTTTGAGAAGCTTGTTATATGTGTATCCCTGCTGCAAATGCTTACCAGTAAGACATAGATTGTGATCATCAAAGCTAAAACATCATCCGATCATCCAAATATCTAAAAATAGTATTAAAATTGTCCACTAAATCCTGCTTTCAAGGGTCTTTTTGAATTTTGGTCATTTACTGTGATTCATTACAAAATAAAAATAAATTGGCAATAAGAGGAGCCCATTGTCCACATTGGTATATCAACTATCTGTCGATACATCGTGTTGCCAAATCGTACATAGATATTATCAAGAAGAAATTCGACCGCTGCTATCATACCAGTTGATATCCAGCGAGTATATATGTTATAAGTTTTTTCGTTAAAAAGGAATTATATTTATTGTGCATGTGAAAACAACCAGATATTTGAATGATTAATTTATTAGATATGAAAACTTTTCCTTAATAAGCTTGTGTGGTAAAGTGGTATACAAAGAACAGAAAAATGATAACTGTCTACTGTAAAAAAATGAACTTGGACAGACTTAACTTTGCCAAATATATTAATGAATTTTTTTCACTCCAAAAGTAGTTGATAGATAAATTGTGATCCTTGTTCGTTTAGCAAACGTAAAATAAAAAAAACGTGCCTTGTCGTTGTGATCACAATCTTGTGAAACATTTTTGGTCTTGAATTCAAGCATTCCTTCTATAATGTGATTGTAGATTTCCTTGTTTAGACGGTAAACTGTCAAAAGTATTACCTGTCCAGTAGTAGTTTTAACACGATTTCGTATGTTCACGGAACCTCTGTAGACACGGAATTCTTATCATTTACCAAATTTGCAAGGTTTTAGACCGAAATGATTTGAGTTTACCATTCTTCCTATACATTCAAAATCTTAGATTTGGATAGAGAGTGAAATATTTTTTAATTTCCGTCCAAACCGACATTCCCTTTTCTCATTGAGATCAAAATTCTTCGTTGTTCTTTGAGACCCACCCAACCTTCAATTTAGCTATATAAATTATTATTGTACTTGTTTTCTTCGGAATAGACATGAAATGTTTGCTACAGGACGTAAAGCAATCAACGGTCAACAAATCAACTTCTTCTCGTGTAACTCAAAACCTGTTTATGACAAACATTCATATATTGGCCAATCACATTACTCATGTTCATTTTATTAAATGAATTAAATTACATGTGCTTTGCTTTCCCTAGCGAACGTGGTTTGGTCATGTTATCATTCCTTCCCGAGTAGCATTTTCAAAGAGAGTCTGCATGTTAAATATTCATATGGAACTTTTATTCCAACTTTAGTTAATTTTATGGAAAAAATATCTGACCCATAATTTTCAAAAAATATTTTATATTAGATCTGTAATCGGAAGTTCATCACTATTTACACGTAATATACGGATTTCGAATGATTGCCACTCGATTTTTGGTATGTTCTATGTAATACTCTAATTTAATCTTTTAGAAAATACTTAGTCATTGTGTAGTAGTGGTGTAATTAAATAATATAATATACCCATTTGTGATGGAAGTGACTATTTGCACGCACTAACCATGCTAACGGGAGACTAAGAGTACACATTGCCAACGCTGTGCAATAATAAGATTTATGAAAAAAATTAAACTGCTTGCATAAAAACTTTGGGAAGAACCGATGAATGGAATTTTAGAAGTGATACTTATTATAAGAATCGCGAGAGTGTCTAAATAAAAAGAAGTTTGCAGAATTTTTTCAATTACTTTATGTTGGTAAAAAAAGTCGACCAAACCTTTTACGTTAAATCTCCGTAGGGAAAATCAGGGGCAGATAATGGTATCTAGAACTCTAAAACGTTATTGCATTTTGTAAAACCAGCACCGTTAACCGTGAATTAATTCTTTCTTTTAATTCAATATTAATACAAAGGCAGAACGCACATATGATTTAATAAAGTTAAAAAAAAAGCTTGACATAGAGGATGATAAACATTTTATGGGGCTAATCCTGATTACGCTTCTATTGAATCCCTTTGTTAATTTAATACGGTTATTTCGAATCATTTCTATTCCGTCAACATTTTGGAATTTTCGTCTCCAAGACCACGTGACTTCGCTGGAATGTAAGGCATCGCACTTCCGATTCTATGCCTGACAACTATAATCCACACTTTATTTTATTTGACATGTGATGTATACACAGTTCTCAAATTACGATTTTTAAAATACGTTAGCTGAATGCGTTTCTTCGTTCTTGAATTTCTAAAGAAATTCCTTGACGTTTTACATGCAAATCTGACGTAACTAACACGAGCACCGGAAGCTGTCTGCCTAACATTTCGTCATAATGACATGAAAAAGGCGGAACCGGTCGACGGAATAAAAATGATTCGAAACAAGCGTATTGTATACGTCTATCATTATATCACTGTGTCATTCTCTGGAGTGGATGCATATAAGCTAAAGAAATCAATTGTATAGATACAAAATCGAAATAAAATTATTTGTCATTATGACATATCGAATTAAATAAATTGATAAAAAAATAGAAAAAAAAGTTCTAAAATACCAAAGGGACAAAGCCAATTGAACATTGGAAAAAACAAGACACACGAGGTTCAAACAAAATGAAACATAATCACTCGGAATACTAAAGAATTGTGAACGCAAACGTCATTGAATAATGTTGGTGATCCTGGTGCAGTTTTTAAATAAATCAAAACATTGTACCTGGTCATTCCATGTGAATCAATCAAGTCAGTAAACTAGTCGTAATATTTGGGACGTAATGATCTTTACCTGTCAAAAATAAAGCCTCAGTTCTCTGGTCGCATACCAGGGATAGACGAAGACAATGCAAGTCAAGAAGACAATATCTTATCTCGATATTTCTGTATTAAGATTGTGTTACTTATCTTAATAAATTAAGCCTTTCCTGTTTTCGCGTGTGTTTTGTATGTTGATTCATTTTTTCCGTATTTCGATTCCTATTATATCAATTTCTTAAAATGATAGATTTTGTCGCCTAACAACTCCATTTGCCAACTAAATTTGTTATATTTTAGTCACAACTAATATAAAAAAGTTACATCTCTTTTTACACTTTAGTTTCCGCAAAAGATTAATTTTTTTGGATAATTATTTGTTAAATTGTTTCAATATAACTCAATGGGAAGTATTTTTACCATTAACCTTAAAATATTCAATCTAAGATTCATAAAACGTTGTTACTAGATCATACTAATGAACAAATATTACACTAAATGAACAAAAAAAGACGCGGGTGAGTTAAGTAGATTTCTGGCGCTTTACTGGCCTTGCTAAAAAACAAATAGTTGGTATTTGGTCGAATCATGTTGTACGACGTCACGTTATCAATTTCTTGCACGTTGATTGGTCAATCGGTGACGTTTTTTCAAATCGGTGCTTGAAAGAAAAGTAAAAACATACCGTTTTCGAACAGCTGATGCGAGAGATGATGTTTATTTATTCGGCCAATGTTGATTATCTAGACACGTTGAAGATTAGAATTAATGCACAAAAGACCCGGGAGGTATGTTGTAATGTAGGACTTATTTTTTTAACACTGGAGAGACCAATACAGCATGCTTTCTGCTTGCTAACACACTAATGAAAATTGTGTTTATTAATAAATTAAACAATATGCAATTAGAGTTCAATAACATTGTCATAAGTGACTGCTTCCTCGCCCGACATATGACACGATTCTCATTGTAAACAGAACTGCTTAATTTCACCCCTAAAAAACTTAAAATGTGATATTTTAAGTTAAATGGGGTATCCAGAAAAAAATTATCTTGATTTATGTTAAATATTTTGGGTCAGACAATATTTTTATTCAGATGTTATGTTCTAATAAGACAACAATATAAGACATTATTTGATATATTAAATCTTTTTTTTTTCAGAAAACTGAGTGATTTGATGACAAGTTAACTGGAAGCCATTATAGTGCATTTCAAAAATGTGATTCTACCAGTTGTGAACTAAAGGTGGAAAATTCATGGAAAGGGATGATGTATCTAGTCCAACAGCATGTATATATCCATATGTTTTGTAAAATTACATTTTGATCCAGTGGTATTATCTATTGTTCAAGTCATGAATTATGAATATTAGAATATGATTATAGAGGATTTCAAAAATAAAACATATGAACCAAAAGAATGGATGAACTTTCAAATATGGATGTAACTGAAACAAACGTTTTCAGGAATATACATATATTTAATGAAATATCACCAACTTTACATGATGCCACATGTGAATTTAAAGATTATTTAATATCTGACATCTTTTTTCATTATCTCGAGATAATTAGATATAGTAATAATAATAACATAGGTCTTTATGAATTACACAGATAATGGATTCTTATCTGGAGATAATAGAATTGTATCTTATTTATCCGGTGACAATCTATCTTATCTGGAATTCTGATCCGTTGGTAACGGTTATGGTGCCCATTACGCAAATTCCGACAACACCTGTTACAAGCAATTTCATTGGCTAAGGAATTGAATTGCGGTCTTAATGCAATCATTCTACTATCCTTGAAATGATTATCGTTGTTAAATATGTCAATGGTTTTAATTACTACCTTGTCTCTCCTATAATAATAATACTAATGGTAATGGCAATATTATGTTCTCCACATGCGGAATCTTTTACCGAGTGAAATCATCAACTTCCAGCGGAAAAATTTTTTTCTAACTAAAGGAAAAAAGGACCGTGGGCGAAAGTCTGAATCCCCCATTTGATAAAAAAAAAATATCAGATTCAGACACACCAACCTCACTAAAATAAATAAAACCAAATAAAATGATAACATTGGATAATTAGATCTGGGATCAAAACTAAAAGCGGCATCCCAGATTAGATAGATTCTCAAAACCCTAATTTATAAATAAATGTAATCATGGCAATTCCTGAAATGTCTAAATTAAGGTGTTATTTTTAAGTAAATGGTGGTAGATGAATGTTTATTCACTTTTTGTTTGTTTTTTTTTCTTTTATATTTCAATAAACAATAATTAATATCTGGGATTATGATTGTTATAAAAACTTGTGAAAACAACAGAATTGCACTCTTATTAATTAAAAATCTTATAAAGATTCTTTTGTAATCCCCAGTTTTTTATGTGTGACTTGAATCAAGGAATGTATTATGACCTCTTAAGCCCAATAAAGAGTATTTTCAAGATTTTCATCCCCACCCACCCCTAAAAAATTTGACAAAATTAAAAAAAATTATACAGGGCAAATTTTAAAATGTTTGTAAATACTCCCAATTCCAAGAATTTCTGTCTCCAATTTTGGTCTGGTCTAGGTTTAATAGATTTTACTGCATATCTTTGTAAAGTTAAGCACAAATTATATAAATTAAATTATTTTAAGGCTGTTTTGTAGGAAACATGTGTGAAATCAAAAAATTTAAACTGAGAATGTTGAAAATATATAAATAGAAAGTAGGGAAAAGAAAAATGGAAAAAATACACTATTTTTAAAGGAGAACTATTTTTGTGGACAACGAGGTGGACACAAATTAATTGTGGTCCCGGACCTAATAGAGGGGAAAATATGATCTGATTCAAATAAAGCTTTGCATGTGTTAACTTTGTTATATAACAAGTAAAAATGCAAAACTTCATCAAAATCTGTTGAGATCTGATAGTTTTATGGTTGCTACTAAATATAAGGGTAGGTCATGTTGGTCGATCACAACTTCTTCTTTATATGTAGTTTTATTTTTCTAGTTTCAAAAATTAAAATTATTTCAGTTTTCAGTGAATTTGGTAGATTATATAAATATATTAATGTATACTTTGTATGATTCAGATTGATTTTTTCTCAAAAGTCTACAATATTGCAGTAAATGACAGTCTTAAATCATACCAGTGTCAAATCTTGGAATTCACATTTGCAGGGGGTTATAATATAAGAAGTTTAAATATTCAACAATAAAGATTCAAATGACCTTTTTGAGCATTACATTGCTATTCTGATATATTTAATGTACTTTTTAAGTCAAAGTTAGCAATCATAACAGAATATTCACAGAAATATAAGGCCTAAAAACCAAAAACTACAAACCAACAAATCCTCAGTATAACTTTACAGGCAGAATTTCACAAAAAATGTCTGGTTTATTGACTATAATATAAGGTTTAGATGGTAATTATGAATGTTTTAATATTGAAATGACTTAAGGTAACCAGAAAATGACAAAAGAAACAGGTATGGACCCTCCAGTTTCAATATGATATACTCTCGGACATGAAATTTAATGTAAACATATGAATAATGAGGCCTTCAAGTGTATATTAGATGACAATTTTCTACCATTTCCTACCTAATACAGAAAAAAATTTAAAAATACACTAATAAGGTTGAGTTTTTTGTGACAAAAATTTTTATAACTCCCTATAGGGGTAAATGAAAAAGTCCTATGAATCAGGAATTTGATATCAGACGCCAATCAAAATTACTTACAACATATGTCCTATCTATAAAGACATAAAGATACCAATTTTCATTCAGATCAATCCATGTATTGTGAGCCGAGTTTTTGTGATGAAATTTTTGAAGACATGCATGGAAAATGGCAATATTCCACAAAACAGGAAGATGATATTAGACAGTGCCCAAAATTGCTTATAATATATGTCCCATATTTTTATATGTTTATATTCCAATAGGTACTTTAATTGAAAACTAATAAAAATGTGTTGACATATATTCTAAAGAAGTGGCTTAAAACAGACATATAATCATTAATCATATAGAAAATGTTGATTGTGTTTTCTAGCATACATTCCATATTTTCTTCCTTTTTTAAGTATTATCACACAAATCATAATTATAACTAAATGAAAACCCTCAAGATATCACAGCTATAAAATATTTACTTCTTTTACCAAATTAAGAAAAAAATACCTCTTTTAACACTGCATTGGAAAAAAATATCTGGCCACAACACAAGTTTCATAGCCCCCCCCTTAAAAAAATTAATAAAATGGTAAATTCTGAAGAGGTTGGATCATCAAACTAGTTTAACCACACCACATACTGAATGTGTCTGTTCCAAGCCAGTGGTTGTTGATGTTTAATTAGTCATTTATTGTTTTGTGTTCACTATTTTTCAATAGATTAGGTAAATTGTCGTGTTTCATGAACAGTTTCCCATTTTGTATTTTGGCAGCCTTTTACAGCTTCCGTTATGGTATGGACATCTGGTTCATTTTTGAAGGTTGTAATCGGACCTGGATTAGTTTAAATTTTGGTCGTCTGTCTCACGGACAATCATTAAACATCTCCTATTTTTAAATTATTTCAGAAAAATATCACTATCTGTATAAAAAGTTAGGTGATAGACAATTTAATTTCAAATAAGTGTAAATTTTCAAAATTTTACTTGTGGAATTAAATTATATCAAATGCAAACATAACTTGGACAATTAAAGGAGTAGGTACGTTAAGCCCCATATTTGGCCCAAATTTTCAATTTTGTGACACAATGATAAGATGTTGTGAAAATGCTGTTTGATCATCCTCTTTTAATAATTCATTACTTTTTCTTGTATAATTTTCGTCATTTCAACAAAACATTTGTACTTGATGGATCTTTAATTGTGCAAAGTTTGGTTGTGATGTTTTTGTGCGATCTATATTAAAATCGACAAAATAATATTAAATATTGTATCAAATTCATTAATTTCTTGGTATTTTCACACACAATGCATTTTCTATGCGTCATGTGACCATTGTAGAACTAATTTAACTAAAAATTCTGTTTGATTTTCTTTTTAGACATTATTCATTACAAAAAATATCAAATAATAGATATTAGCAAATTTTTCATTTTTTAGTCAAATTTTAGGGGCATATATGCGCCTTAACGACTCTCGTCCTTTACCAATGAATTGATCCCACCTAATATACAATCATAAATTGTGTTCACACCTTATCAAGTATTTGTTCACATTTTGTCTAATTATGAACGTAAAACTTGTTAATTAGTGTAACTCGTAAGCATCAAGCAGAATTATTGTTGCATTGACATAAGTTAAACTTTGTATAGAAAATACTGGGCATAAATTGTCTTCGTGGATCACATCAGAAAACGTGAAAATTTCAGAATTAGTTTTTTTGCTCATCAACATTAACTTGTTTTCAATGCGATCCACTACCACAATAAAATTTCCACCTTTGAAGTGTCCCACAATGTTTTGACTCCACTGTATTTCAAAATACCCTTTATCTTGCGTCCAAGCTTCTAGACACATCTCTCCCCATGGACACCTGTTGATTGGAAATGACCAACCTGTAACCATTTTACTTCCGCTGAAAAAGGCATTACCAACCGTGTATATATCAGCGATGCCAAACTCAATAGCAATGTCTCCATCTCTGGTTAGAAACTTGTTCATCGTATATTCATAGTAAAACTCGTAATATACCTTCTGATTCTGCAAGACACAGTTATCTACACTGACCCCTGGATACACACTGAATTGATTATTTCCATTTGGCCATGCTTGCACGTGAGATGACAGCTCATTACTCATTATAGTGTGATCAGCTGACAAGTATCGGTTTGAGTAGAGCGTACTTGGATCAAACGTCAGAGTCAAAGGTATTCTGGTACCTGAAAAATTGATACGATTTTTTAAAAACGGACTGTCCTTTCATTGTTTTTATAATGATTGAATTTCAACAATGTTTAATATGTACATGTTCTTTCTAATTGATTTAACCTTATAAACAAACTACAAATTATCACCAATACAAACAATTCACTTTCACAAAACTTCTGAATCCATGAATAGCGCAGCCATTTGCAAAACATAATACAGATTCTTGGATGTTTCATTTGACAAGAAATATTTTCGTGATGTAAGATGAAGATTTAAGCACTTACGACACATATCTATTTTTCCATGACAACAGCGGAAATTTTAAAATTTTTGCACGGAATTTATCCCTAGTCTCAAAGTAATAAATTATTGAATTATAAAACTATTCTGTTAAAAAAAAATAAACACATTACTGTTTTGCTTTTGTATTGAAAAAGGAGATGGGATATGATTGTCTGTGAGAACTTCAATAATGGAGATTTATCCACACCCTAGGCAAGCTGTAAAATGTGGTGATGATAATCAAATGTATCAACTATCGACCAAAGTATACAATGTACAACAATCAACATTTAAAAAAACACGACATCTACTTGATTACTGGTTCGAGGCTTGGAATTGGCAAATAAAGTGTTTGGGGTTAAACATGTTTGTGAGTACTAAATCCTATTTCTAACATTGAACAGTGGTGAGACCAATCGATAAAAAACACGAACGTTTTGATTTAGAGCAAAATATCATTAAATGCAAAAGGAAGCAAGGTATCGTGCAAGTGCCAAAAATAGGAAATATCGACATCATGTAGGACAAAATGTCGCACAATATTTACTGAAATTAATTTTGATGTAAGTTATTGATCAGAAAGTCAATGTTGATTCCAAAAAAGACAATACCCAAAGATCTTTAAATACTGTTATAAAGATAAAATTTATTCAAGGAACTGACAAGACCAAATGGGTCTTTTATATTAACGAGCTTTCTCCATTCTCTTTTTATTTTGCAGGTGCAACCAAACTTTAAAATTATATTTTTATATTTATGCTAGAATTTGGTAAATATTTTTCACTTATTTATGGTAACGAAATCCTAGATTTAATAGCTTGCTTGCAATACAAAGATTACGTTCATTGAAATTTAAAACATCGCTGCAAATAGTGGCAGAACGGATACCTTGAGAAATATATGTAAGTATGAAGAAGCCGATGAGACGTCGCCGTCTTGGAAGGGAACATAGGGAATGAAAAATCGAGTTTTTGTGGTATATTGTAGTTTTGATTTTACCTTCGTGAAACAGTAAAATTTAAATCAAGAATAGTATACAAAGTAAGTTTCCAAGGGTAAATTGTAGTGACGTATATTGAGGGGTCTTGTATATTAATTGAAAAAATATAGTAATGATAGCGGTAAGTATTTTAAAAGTTTATCGGCTAGTATAACATCAGATTAAAGATCTTTGTAAAGTTTGATCATAAACTAGTATTCACGTAAGTAACGAAAGACGTCTGCAGTTAAAGGGGAACAGTTTGTACCATACCATACACTTAACAAAGGTCTTGACGCAATCAATTTAAGTAATATCCTCCATTAGAAATCCGTCAAATTTAAAATTCCATCTTATTTAAAAGACCCATCTGTACCGATAATCATACACTTATACCACACCTATTGCAACCAAGATTTTCAACTACAAATACGACAACAAGTCTAAATCTCCGCACTGCGCTTGTATACGTTCCCCATTCAAATATAATTATTTCGCCACGTGATTACTGGTGACCTTAACATTGTCAAAAACATGTGTGCCAAAGGACCAAAGTCCAATCCATAAACTGGAAGTTCAATTTCAAGATCTTATGGATTCGGTCGAGTATTATGCCAGACAGTGGGCGATGCGCGAAGGAGAGGAACTGGATACCCTTTCCGAATGTATGAAGGCTGTGAGGTCGTTGATTCAAATTCACAAGATAAAAAAGATCTTTGAATACACACGCGAAATTGGTCTTCAAAGATCCGAGTGTTGCCAGACATCCCTTTGAACTACATGACAAATATGTTGTCGTCCCCGCTGATAAAGCCCCTAATAATATCGTTTTTGTTTGTAAACCACAACTTTGTTGGCAACCAAACATATACACCGACGACACTTACCAAAGAAGAAATCCTTGACAATCATCGGTCAGTTTCGTCCTGTTTTGGAATTTCACTAAGAAGGAATAATTTCATCTTTTGTCACGTTACTGGATTGTAAAGCTTCATAAGTGTCCTTACAAGCAAAGTTACATTGCAGGGTCTACCAAATGCTCCACAGAACCTCTTTACTATTACTGACAGTTATTCTATCAACATCCAGAGTTACTGTGAAACAAGCCATTCAAGAGGTGGCGCGAATCAAATGTCGATAATTAAAAAAATTCCAAAGATCTGTAAGAATGCCCCAAATCAAGGTCCATTTCCTCTTTTATAGCAACAAAATATTTGATTTTTCCACACTGTTTTCTACTATTCTACATTCAAACTCAAAGAAAAATTAAGAACGATAGTTCACATCTGTTTTGTTCAAAAGACAAAACTTATTTTGATATTTACCACTCTGATTCTAATAAAAAGTATTTTGAAGATGAAATTTGCGGAATGCTAGATTTCTTGATTGACAGCATTTTTGTAATGTTTGCGTGTGTCAACAGACTATCGGCATGGGGACAAACTGTGCACCCTTTCTTGTCGATTTATTCCTTTATTCGTATGACACTGACTTCATATAGAGCCTTCTGCAGAGAAAAGAGAAAAACTTCTTTGGTTTCACGTTCCGCTATATAGATGATGTCTTCTCACAGATTAACTTTAAATTTGTGACTATATTTACAGCATTTATTCCAATGACCTAAAAATCAAATATACATCGTGTGCTACAGAAACAGAAAGGTCTGTTTCATACCTAGAATAACATCTAAAAAATTGACATTAAGGGTGGATTAATAACAAACATTTACGAGAGTAGAGGTGACTTTGATTTTTCCATTGTAAACTTTCCATTCATGTCTACCAAAATTCCAGCCGCACCTGCATACAGAGTGTGTATTTTTCAGTTAATACCTGTGCCTCCTATCAGGATTTTATTGATAGAGGGTTGCAGCTGACAAGAAAGCTACTGAGCCAAGGTTTTTCTCAGTGAAAGATTAGAGTCATCACTCTAGAAAATTTTCGGTCACCATCATCATTTTGTTGACCGGTAAGAAATATCGATTTCACAAATGACAATGGATATCTCCCACTGTCGCAACTACAAATATGTCCTTATACTAGTTATTACTAACATCGATTGTGACTATACACCGGCTTTGTGTACTGAGTAACCAACGGGTGCCACGAGTGGGGCATGAGTTGCTTACCTTTCCGGAGCACTTGAATGAACCCTTGTTTTGTAGGTTTTGTGTTACTCCAGCTTAAGATGTCAGTATAGTGTCGTGTGTTTCGTTTCATTGTTGACCATGGTCTTGTATGTCTTCTGATTTTACCACTTCTGTCTGATCCTTTGGTATGTTCGAATTTCTTTTGGGACAATGTGTTTAAATGCACAATTATGACACATTTATGCATATCACTTTTCATATCAACCTAGGTATTATCCCGGGACTTGAAATGACGATGTTTGGATTGATATGGAAAATGGACAAGTGATGCTCTTTAATTACATATTTTTATTCAAATTTGTTTATGAATGTTTGAAAAGTCCCCCAACCTACAAACACGTGACTCATAAATGCTTCTGGATAGCGGAGGAGGGCCTTTTTGAATCAATATCGTTAGCCAAATCTTCCTCGGGACGATATTTAGAAACTTATCAGCAGTCGTACTCTAAAGAAACAGTAAGATTGGTGAAATTTAATCAATATCAGATGTGCAGAAAGTTACTTATGATAAACAATTGTTTGATATATAAATAATATCATATGAGTATATCGCATCCCATATCTACCACAGAAACCAATATGATCCAGAAAGTTCAGTGAAAAATACCCATGTGAAAGATCACGAGTCCAAAGAGACAAGACAAATTCGTAACTAAACTTAGGTCACCGGTAATTATGTGCCCAGCAGGACTATAGTTGAAGGGTGATCAGGAGGTTTGGATTTCATATCATCAATACTAAAGTGCTGCAAAACCTTCTTGTAGTTGAAAATTCTAGATGCAACAGGCTTAGTGAAATAGAGTGGGTTTATCAGTAGAATAAGGTAATATTTTTGATTGAACGGTTTAATGTTATATTGCTAATGTTAATGGACCGCCTCGGTAGTGTAATAGTTAGCGTGCTCACATCTCTGAATATGCATGAAATATGTGCTGCTAGACGTTAAGTACCAATCCAATCCAATTAATCTTATGTTAATGACATCAATACCCCTGTAAGCAAAATCAATCTTTAAGAATTGACGTTCTATATTACCATTTTTGATAATATATTTGTTCAGTTCGGTGGACGGGTTTTCCAGCAGACTATCGGCATTCCAATGGGCACTAATTGTGCA
>JAULBM010311592.1:0-14069 GCA_032357055.1 Geukensia granosissima | reverse complement strand
GACCGTGCTCCCATCACTTCAATCTATTGGCTAAAAAATACTGAACCCTGTTTTGAGGGATTCATGAATAACAATATGAAAATGCGTAAGACTTGAACAAAAATATTTCGTTAGTGCGTTCTATGGATGGAGTTTGTATTGTGGTTGTCGTTGTTTTATTAGTCATTTATTGTTGTATGTTCACCATTTTTGCTTTAGATTAGGTCGATTGTCGTGTTTTAGGTATAGTTTCACAATTTGTATTGCGGGGCCTTTTACAGCTTCCGTTATGGTATGGACTCTGGTTCATTGTTGAAGGCCATAATTGGACCTGTAAAAGTTAAAATTCTACTGTCACTTGGTGGGTGGCTGTCTCCTGGACAATCATGCCACATTTTCTATTTTTACATGATATTAGCACGAAAGCCGTTAGGCTCGAGGGATTACATTGACCATGGTCTGATAATGGTGTGATATGAAAAATTGCTAAACATTTTCGGTGTCTTTAAAGAGGCAGGATTACTCCCCCTTTCGGACCACCAGCGTTCACCCCTCGTTTTTGGTGAGGTCCGCATTGTTCATTTTTTCTGTTTTTGTCTGATATGTTTATATCCCGATCTTGGTCTCGCGATTGCTGTGTCTGTCGAACTTCCCCTTCTGTGTGACCCTTCGGTTTTCTTTCGCATCCTCTTTTTATCACAAACTAAAATGACAAAGCCCATTTTATTAAGAAGATAGGTAATTTTCGTTTAACCAACAAAATCAATAATAAAAACTCTGGGTTCCTGTCCTCATGGATAATGTGCAAAAGAAACTTTGTACAAAAATAAAGAAAAAGTGTATATTTTATATGTAGTTTGCAGAGATGAGTAAATTGATTAGTCACAAGTGAGTTCTTATTCTTAAATAAAAAAAAAATTAACCCCTTATTCAGCTGCACGGATCTACAGCAAATATACTGATTGTTAGGAACTTTTTATGAAATTGTGTCATATTCTCTAAAATTGCTATTGATAAAGCATTCAGTATAACAGAAAATACGCTGCACGTGAATAAGTGCTTTATGGTAGATAACACACAGGAAATAACTATCACAATCGACTTCGTATCGGATGATATTTTTTTCTCGTTTGTGTAATGACAAGTAATTATTTTTAAACAAATAATATGTTCTCTTATATAATAATATTAATTCAAGATAATAATCTTTTACAATATTGCATGAAATATATTAATTTATTTTTGGGGGAATGTTAATTTTGGGACACATCTACTTGGGGACGAAAATACCGAGGACTGAGCTACTGGGGACAGATGTGGTTTGGGGACGGATCGACTTGTTGCCTTTGTGGGAACAATGAAAAAGATTCTTGAAAAGGGGACTAAGTCAACACGTTAAATTACACATTTAAACATTTGGATGATATCTATATAGCTCAAACAACCGACAATTTTCAACAAAGAGCCAACGAAATCTATCCAATCGAAATTGCTTAAAACAAAATATTACCAATAGTGGTCACGACCGTAAACATTTTGTGGTCATATATTATGGGCATGTCGTCGGCGTTTGCGCCCGTAGACCGTTAAGTTTTCCTTCAATAACTTTTGTCCTATTTTTTGGATCCATTTGAAATTTTAACAATATGATACCCAACATAAAATACAGGTTTGGATTGATTTTGAGTGATCTAGCTTTGACCGTCATTTAAGGAAGGTCCTAAATTACAGATATACATGGGCAATTATCGAATATAACTTTTTAAAATTTATGTCCAATTTTGATTGTTTTTATGTATTCCCAATGAAAAAGTCAACATAATTGGCTACAAGCTTCATAACCCATCACTTACTTGTATTCAGATATAGGGGGTTCTCATCCGATTCTGATAGGGTTTTTGCAAATAATTCCTTTGAAAAATGCAGCCAGAGTTGCTCCAAGCATTTGTTTTTGGTTAAATTGACGGTTTCGTTGTTTAAAAGGGGTCAAGGGTTTTAAAATGTGATTTTGCAGGAGAAATTATTATTTATGTTCTGATTTCATAGGGTTTCTTGTATTCGTTAGCTTTCAGTAATATGTGAATGGATTTTCTCTATCTTTACCGTTTTCGAGCGAAAGGAGGTCGAAGTAGTGGGGTAGAAGTAATTGTATTTCGTATAATATGCAAAAATTTTTATTTTTAATGCAATTTTGATGGGGATTTCTCACATAATTTCTCATGAAAAATGCAACAAAAATTTGACAACAAAATGTTTGATGATTTTTTTATTTTTCATCCGAGGTTGATGGATTCAAATGGCCTCAATTAGAGCTTTCAGAATTATGTTAATGGATCTACTCTATCTTTTACCGTTTTTAAGTCACCTGGTGACAACGTAATGGGGGAAGGGGAAATCAGTTTCGTATTTGGGAATTTTTTTTATTTTAATAGGATTTTGATGTAATTTTCTCAAATGACTCCGCATGAAAATGAGACAAAAAGTTAAACCACGCATTTTTGCAAATATACCTTATTGTTTAAAAAGGGGTCAAAGAGTTAAAAAAATTTAATTTTTCATCCGATTATGATGGGGTTTTTGCATTTGATTCCTTTCAATAACATAGAAAAAGGGTGATATGGTGTAAATATTCAAGTCACAAAAATCTCATCTATACAAGTAAATTCAATGCATAGGAACAGCTCTTTGATTGCTGTTCTTCATCTGAAAGTTACAGTGAGGCCTTCAACAGGGAGTAAAAATTTTCACCTCACGGTAAGTTCAAGACGGCCTTTAGAACCGGCTTGATTGGAATTCTTTGCTAGATGTCGACGGCACTACATCTGTGTGTTGGAGCACACAAATGCGGGGTAAGGTCAACAAATTACAGATAAACACGGCAAAGAAATCTAACAAAAATTTTCATACGTTGCCGACAGTAATACAAATGTATATTCAAAATCAAACACAGTGTTTAAACAAACACAGGGGACATCAAGATTTTATTAAATGACTTGGCTTTTATAAATAGCTTGAATAGGGGCAAATATTCAATTAAGACACTTACCGAAAAAGATGAAAACGTATACATAGAGCTAGTTACCTCAAGAATAAATTCGAGCTTTACATTAGTTTGTCAACAGATTTACTCTATCTCTTACCGTTTTGGAGCTAAAGGGATCAAAGTAGGGGGAAATTCAATTTTGTAAAATATGTAAAGTGTTTCCTATTTTGATGTTTGCAAAAAAAATTTCCCACACATTGTTAATTCTCCCAAACGAAGTTTGAGGAGACTTATAGTTTTGCTCCGTTTCCATCGAAACCCGACGACCAATGAAAAACTTCAATTGGATGTTTCTGACTACCCGCCCAGCAGATCTTTATGAAACTTTATATTACCCTTGCATAGAGTGCAACTGTTACATGCAAAAAAATCAGGAGCGGTTTGACAAATATGGCCGCCGTTGGCATAGAAACTAAAAAAAAATGGGGAGGGAATTTGATTTTTTTTAATTTTTCATCCAAATTCAATGAACCTTCACATGGATATTACCTACTATGAGTTAATGTGTACCCAAGTATTAAAATTTTCAGAATGAGTACCGTTGCCATGGAAACAGACGACAAATGTACAAATTTCAATTGGTTTCTTCTCTGTATCTGCTGAGAGTATCTGTCTGATACTTTTTAGAAATTATCCTTTCATTAAGTGGAATTGATTAATGCAAAAAATCGGGAGCGGTATGACAAAAATAACAGCGGTTGCTATGGAAACAAAAAAGGGGGAGGGGATAAGAAAATTTTGATTTTCCATTAAAGCTTAATGAAAACTTCATAGGAATGACCCTTGCATAGAGTACAATTGATACATGCAAAAAAATTAAGAGCGATTTGACAAATTTGGCCGCCAGTACCATAGAAACAAAAAAAAAGAGGAGGGAATTTGAATTTTTTTATTTTTCATCCAAATTTAATGAAAATTCACATGAATATTACCTACTATGAGTTAATGTGTACCCAAGTATTAAAATTTTCAAATTGACTGCCGTTGCCATGGAAACAGATGACGAATGTAAAAATTTCAATTGGTGTTTTATCTGTATCTGCTGGGAGAATCTGTCTGAAACTTTATAGAAGTTGTCCTTGCTTAAAGTGGAATTGATATGTGCAAAACGAATCGTGAGCAGTTTGTCTAACATGACAGCAGTTGCAAGAAAACAAGTAAGGGGGAGGGGATTAGAAAATTTTGATTTTGCATTCAAGCTCAATGAAAACTTCACAGGAAAGCTACCTACTATGAGTAGATGTGCTTGCAATTGAATTGAAATTTAAAATGGCCACTGTTACCATAGAAATAAAAAAGGGAGAGTTATTTAAAGAAATTTGTTTGGATCGAAATTTTTACAATCTTCAAAGAACTATTTTCAACTATGAACACCGGTAGATGTGTATTCAAGTAAATTGCCAAATGTCTGTTGTTGCTATGGAAACAAATGTCACAAGGGAAAACTCCACTAGGAATTTTCTCCGGAGCTGCTGATCAGATCTTTCTGAAACTTTATGGAAATTATCTTATTATAAGGTAAAGTTGAATTAAATATGTACACAAGTATTTGAATTTCCAAAAAGACTCTGGTTTTTACATTTATAAATATAACCTTGTAAACCAAATTCCAGTAAATGTCTTATCTTGGTGACCAAGTATTCTATCACTTTGTTTCCTTTGGGAGACTTTTGTGGTCGCTAGACCAAAGAGTTTTAATTTAAATTTAACTTCAAAATTTTCTACAAAACGTTTAAAAAGGGCCATAACTCCTACAAGAGATAGGAAATATTTACCCTATGTCATGTATGTCATAATTTGGCGGTTTTTTTAAACATATACGAAAATGTTATGTCAGACCTCTTTGTTCCTTTATTAGTAACGGCAGCCAAGTTTTTCAACGGATCAACAATCGAAGCACACACTTTGTCCAAAATACCCTCAGGAACCACCGTACAAAGTTGCATCCAAATCCTTACAGTAGTTTGAGAGGAGAAGATTTTTATTCAAAATGTTAACGACGACGTAGACGACGGACGCCAAGTGACTGTAATAGCTCACATGGCCTTCGGCAAGGTCAGCTAACGATTAGAAGTAAAACATATGGGCGTTTGAGACAATTGAAAAACTTAATACTCTGTTTTAAAGTTTAAGATCTGTCACATAAAATGCCTTAAAATATTTACAAATCATCAAAATCAAGTTAGATGTTAATTTCATCTTTTTAATAATATATCACAAGTATCTGCATTATTTGTGCACTATTCTATTGGTACCTAGTTATCTTTGATACAGTATCAACAAAATCATTGCATTTTAAAGAAATGATGTGCTATAATTAATAATTGATTGATTGTTGGTTGCTTAACGTCCAGTGGCAAAAATTTCATGCATATTCAGGGCGACAACAAATTCAACAATTATCAATAACAAAAAAGGGGTAGGGTGGGACACAACAGGGCAACGGTTTTTGACTGCCACTGGACAAGGGAGTGATGGGAAGGGACATTTAAATTTGGCATTTTGTAGTGGCATAAAACTATGTACCTATATACTCTTTTTCGAAAACTGCAAAAGGGGTCTATTACGTGAAAGGAGCGTGGCAGACTCCAAACACGTCACCCACTATGATCCACGGCCAGGTTTTATGTATTATTACCTTGTGACCCCTTTTCTATCCGCCAGCTGGGGTTCGCACTAGGTCAGCTCTGTGGGTCGAGCCCTGGTTACCTCTCCGGTGGCCAAAGAAATAACCAAATGGTTATAAAAATAAATAAAACTAAGAATCTCAACGTTATAGTAAGAGCTTCTCATAAGTCGTGGTAATCCACCCCTGTTGAAGACCTTGTGGAGACCAATAGAAATTTTAAATTTCTCCGTTTTCTCGTGGTTGGAGTGCACTCGGTGGATATAGAGTGAAAGTAACAGCAACAATCTTGTTAATAGTTGCAAATAATACTGAAAAAGAGTCTGCTCCAATAATATGAATTTTATACAAAAAATATTTTATTGCTACAGTTGTGTATATTCCGTCCAATATATTTAATAAATCCCACTTTTTATTGTAAACCAAGACTGTTATCCTTAAATAAGAAAATATTTATCCTAACATGCATTTTGTTTGGTCCGTCAAAACATCTAGCAGGAACAATAATAAAGATATAGACCGTTCATGTCACTCACATGGTATAGTCTGATCCCAAATAAATATAATTAAATACAAAATCATACGAAGGTCAATTGTTGCACTTTTATGCGATGCAATAATATTACAAAAACACATGAGGCAGCATTTACTTTAAAGTTTTTCAATGTCTTTAACCTTTTTGCATTAAAATATGGTTGTCATTAACTACTTGATAAAAGAGTGCTTTAACACAATCCGTTTGCAAAAAACTACTCATTCAAATTCTTTGTCAACAAAGTCTGACAAACATTGTTTTTTTAACATGTCATATCTTTCCAATAAAATTTTAAGGGTCTCTGGTGTGTAAGTTTTTGTTTTTGGTGGAATCTCACTTACGCTGTTTTCTTTTCTTCCTTTGTTTTCGGCAATATCTCTGACGAACTCCAACACCCTTTTTTTCTGCTGAAATCTGTCTCGGGTATTTTGTGGTTCATTTTCAATTTCGACATAGTTTATTTTTTTCTCCTTTATTTTCTTTTCCAACAACGGTACAGTTTTTAACCACGAAAGGACACTTTCCTCTCTATTTTGTATTTCTCTATAGCAAGTGGAGATTATCATTAAATTTAATTTCTCTTTTCCGCAGTAATTTATAACTGCTTCGATAACCTTGTATTGACTTTCTGGAATCGGTTCCATGCGAATAATTAAGGCTAAAACAGTGTGATCACTATCCGATTCAATCGACTTGATTATGTTTGCTATATGTGTCTCATCTGTAATGCCTGGAGTGTCAACTACAGTTATATCTGCTTCTAATAATCGTTTTTCCTCCGTTGATATTGTAACTGGTTTTTGACCAATTTCAACCTTAAAATAGTCTTCCTGTCCTATTAATGTGTTTCCAGTAGAACTTTTTCCACTTCGAATACAACCAATGAGACCAAGTGTGATTGACGTTTTACCTTCACTGTAAGAAAAATTATGTATATTAAAATATGAATAATAAAAAATACAACATTGGTATGGTAAACAAGTTTTTCGATTCGATTATTCTAAATATAAAAACTAGAAAGGCAAAAAATTGAGCTTTTGTTATCTTATCCTTCCCAACATTTAACCTTGGGCGTACCTACTGGCCTTTAATCAAGAAACACACTTCAAATCAGAAAAAAAGTATCTTTTACTGGAAGTATATGTATTTAGAATGGATGAAACTCTCAAACGAGAGACGCAATTTTCAGTAGTATGTACGATGGGATAACCTCTCATACATCCCCATCTCCCAACAGATACACTTCTCTATGTGACTATTTTTTGACACATAAAGCATCCGATTGATGAAAAACATTCTTACATCAAAAATTTTTGAACGCATTTGTGATTTGGGGGACATGTAATAGGCCTTTAGAATATTTTTTTATGATTTAAGATTTCAGCCGTTGTTCACATGAAAAATAGATAATTGATAGTTAAATATGTTCCTGTAATTCAAGTGGACAAAAAGGGCATCATTAAAGATTGGTGTATCAACTATCATTTCTTTGCCTATGTGAATTTTTATTCGACCTTTTGGGTGATTCTCGATTTATTTGATAAGTCTGTTGTATTTTATTACCTTAATATGCTTTATTTTGCCTATTGTGGTGTTCAAATATAAAAAAGACAATTTGGAAAATTGCAGAATTTTCCCCGTATTTCTCTATATTTGAAATGCGCTCGACACTTGCGTTACACTAATGCTATAAACTGGTATTAATTAAGCATAAGTATATATAAGGCATCGAATGAGCCCACAATTTTATACATAGAATGATTGTGACTGGTAACTTTGCGAAAATATTACCTCAACCCTTAATTTATTTGAAATGAGTTGCAAAACAGCAACCCATGTGTGAAAAAGAAACAATGTTAATTACTTAATTATAATGCAAAATAGTATTTATCATGTTAACAATATTAATGTCCGAAATATTGCCTTAATCTGTGAAAAATTGGTGATTACCAGATTTAAGCTTTTAGTCCGGCTATCGTGCACCCCCCAGGACTCATTTTCATCAATTCATCAATATACCCTTTTCATTTTTTTAATGTAAACAAGCCAAATACTAGAATGATTTCAGATTTAACTGTGTATTTTGTACCCCACCATATTATCTTTGCCTATTTTCGATTCACAGGTAATTTCAAGTTTACGGATATTTAATGGCATGTAAACATACATTAATCTATACAAATATGTTACTGTTGAAAAGAAAAATGTACTTGGTTTTCAAAAAAAGTAGCAGCAAAAACTGTAGCCCTACCCTTACCTAAATTTCCGTGAAATAAAGTGTTTTTGCATTTCAACAATTATACTGAGGTCTGTAAGAAGATTTAATGCATTATTGGTATATAATTGTATCAATTATGAAAGTAAATAAGTGTATTATCTTGTGTTGTTTATAACCCTATGTTGTTTATTTCCGTTATTTTTGATACCGAAAATCATGAAAAAACAGGATTTTGAAAATTTCAGATTTTGTTTAGTTTTTCTCCATTTTCGTAATGCAGCGAATTTATTAGTTGTTTTAAGACTATAAACTGGTTTATTTGAACAGTACTGTATATTGTGCATTTTATAATTCTAAGAAACCTATGCTAAAATGTTGACCACTCTTAATTTTATGAAAAGTGTACCCCTACCCCTAGGAAATTTAATCATATCTATCCAACTCGCAGTACTGTATATCAAGGAAACCCTATAAATGTCCTTTAATAGTGTTTATTGCTAGAAATTAATTAAATGAAACAAACTGTGTTCGTTAATAGATATAAAACTCAGGATTTCTTCTTAATTTTTCGAAAAATGGGTGATTTACAAAATATAGATTTTTAAAAAATGCTACGCAAGTCCTTTTACCCAACTTTAAGTATTTCTATTGCTCTAATTGCTGTTGTTTATTCCACAAATGCATTTAAAAAGGATATTTGATGAATAGTATTTAATTTTTATTGTTTTTAGAAAAGTTTAGTGACAAAATTACCACTTCTCTAAGAAAATGTTTCCAGCCTTTTGACTATCAATCCAAGGGGAAACTTGGGCCTAAGACATGATACTTCAACTTTTCTTAGGTAAGTACATCTCTTTCTATATCTGTCATCAGATTTTTTATGTTAACAATTCATATGTTTTGGTGTATTTTCAGGAAATTTAATTGCAAATTTTCATTTTTCTATTTTTTCTCTATCGGGTTTGTACCATACAAAAACGTGTTGCGTTCAACTCGTATCGCATGTGACAAGGTTTGCCAGTTACCTGTCCAAGGTTGGTGGTTCTCTTCGGGTACTCCGGCTTCCTCCACCAGTAAAACTGACCGCCTCGATATCGCTGAAATATTGTTGAAAGAGGCGTTAAACCCCAATCAAACAAACAAACAATTCTATCGGCATGTTAATTATATGAACAACATGTTAATAATATTTTACCTGAAAATCTTTGGTAATTATCAATAATTCAATGTACCATTTATCCAATAAGCGTCAAACTCTAACATTCTTGTAAATAATTGTGAAGTAAAACTAAAAACCTTGCCCTTATCCTTCCCCAATTCAATGAATGTAATCATGTTTTTGCTTTTCAATGAGATTATTCCCATTCGCAGCTTTATTTTTGTAAAACAGTTAGTGTAGTGTTGTGTGTTCTATGTTTGTCTTTCGTTTTATTTTGTTGGCAATGTTCTTGTCTGTCTTCCGACTTAACGATTTATGTCTGCCCTTTGGTATCTTCGAATTTCTCTTTACCTTTGTTTAATCTTATTCTTATTCTACTCCATGCAGAATTTAAGAAATGTTGCCTTGATATTGCTTACAAAATAATTTAATAGTAATGGATCACCAACTTCAGTTGTTTTAAAATACATGTCGATCCATATCTACCATATTCTGTGAAAAATGTCTGATAAATCGTTGACAGATTTTTCAGACTATGATAACTATTTTTCATTGTTGGGTTGTCAGGCATTGCTTTTGCCCGGAGTTAACTTTAATCAATAAATCAGACATTTTTAGTTAATTTTTGTAACTAAACGTATTTGAAAAACAATAAAAAGTAAATATACTTAATCAAATATTATTTGTGAATGCATTTATGCAATAAAAACAGCAATTTGGCCAATAGAAATTAAAGTTTGGTAAAAGGAACTTGCATACTTCGAAAAATTAAGAAGAAAACCGGACTATTATATCTGTTAACGCACATTGTTTGTTTCATTTAATCAATTGACACTATTTTAAGACATAAATTGTGTTTCTTTGATATACATAACTGCGATTTAAATAGATAAGATCTAATTTCCAAGGGGGAGCGGTACAATTTTCATAAAATTTGAAGTGGTATTTTAGCATAGGTTCTCGCATAATATATAGTACTATTCAAATAAATCACGCTTTAGTTAAAAAAAACTAATTAATTCGCTGCATAAGGAAATGAAGAAAAACAGAAAAAAATATGAAATTTTCAAATTCCTGGTTTTTCCTGAGTGTTGGTATCAAAAAACGGAACTGAACAACATAAGGGTTAATAAATTTAATAAACATCCGTAATTGAAAAAAAATATATACGAATAATGCATCAATATTTCATACAGACTTCAGTATAATAGCTAAAAGACAAAAAATCGAGTTTTCCGGAAATTGAGGTAGGGGTTGGGCTTGTATTTTTGCTATACGTTTTTAAAGTCCCTAAAATTTTTAAAAAGCCATGTTTTGAAAAGCTCATACATTTATCTTTCCAAGAGTACCATATTGATATGAATTTCACAAGTTTAGCATGGAAGGCACTTATTTTCTGCTTGTTGTTTTACATGTATTCTGTATTTAAAATTCCAGTAAAACTCGCAAAGTTGTGTTTTATTCGCTCATTCCCTTTTTATCTCGAAAACAAGAGGTAGAAAACTCGTTAAGAAAAGGCACACCTAGGAAAATCACATGCAAAAAATCAAAATTGGGTGATAAATAACAATTTCTCATAGCGTGCAAAATTGCTTTTCATTCTTTTCCTCTTATATTAAAACAGTAAATGCTAAAAATACTTGAAATAGCTTTTGTCGTATTTTGTCAAAAATTATTCAGGAAAAAACTCCAACAATCGGATCAAAAATTTTAAAAGGTTTCAAAACAGGGCATTGCCATTATCTTTGTAACGAGATTCCGAAAGGACATGCACAACATCTCTCTTTGTTTGTCTACTTACAGAAAATACAACGAAAGAAAACCTGTTAAAATAGAACAATAATGGATAAATACTAACAAAATATAAGAAAAGTTTCGTTTTGACACTCTCTTTTTAACTTACTCATGTTAGTGACGAGCAATAAATTACAGCAGACTTGCGTACAAAAATGTTTCCTAAAATATGTGTTTAGTCATTTTTTGTTAATGACTGTAAATATACGTGCGAATACTAGCAAACGTATGCTTTAAATGATACAAATTCCCATATTAAATTCTGAATTAATTGTATTGTCAGAAATAGAAAAACCAATGATCATTATTGTATTTGCTTACTTATTCAGCGTTAAAAAAACACTAAAACTGCGTACAGTGACAAATAACTTTCATGATGACACTGCGTAAAAACTCACAAAATGAATATTTGGGAGTACAGTTAAATTATCGCCAAATTCTTTTATATTACGACGAATTTCGATATGAAACTTCACCAATCCAATCTTTCTTATGTCATTAAAATTTTAAGCACAAAATGTCTGCAAAAACATAAAGTCACATTTTAACGTAAATTTGTCTCGATTCTTTCATAGTTTTTGCAACAGTATTAGTAACGGTAACGATTTTGGCATCTCCTATATGTAAGAATTACATCGTCCGCGAGATAAATAATTTGTCCAGTATGACGGTCAAAGATATTTATGGTAGATTTTGTATTTTTTGTACTAGTTTTTAAGAATCAAGCGTGTTGTTTATTTATCCATAACTTGTTTATTGCTCACTATGAATGGTACAGATCACTAACACTGCTTTTTCGGCGACCAGGATCCTAAAGTTTGAGTTTACTTTGTGAAGTTCAGGAAAAAGAAGCAACCACTTTGCAGAAACACAAATACCCGGAACTAGCACACTTTGGGTTCACAATGATCACCAAAAATATACTTGGATGAAATATTTAATTTTTGCTTATTTTGTACCATTTTAAAGCATATTTGAAGTAGGAAAATGCGTACACACGCAAGAAAAAACTTTTATTGGTAAATATGGGAAATTGGGCATCCTTAAATAATGTTCAAAAATGGTGTTGTTTCTTGAGAGTGTTCGATGTTTTCTGATAGGAAATAGGGCTTATATCAGTAGATATCTAGGACAACTGCCCACAAGCAACTACCCACTCCCCCCCTTGACAATTGCCCTCTAGGACAACTGCCCTCCCCCCAAGACAACTGCCCCATTTCTCATATTTGCACGAAACCATTTGCCATTTCTTTTTCAAAACTTCATTCTTTGTACAAATCATGTTTGGATACACCTGTTACAGATCCAAATTCAAGTACTACACACTTACAGCAGTTGTCATGGTTATTGCCAATCACAGGCTTTTCAAAACAGTTACTTTTAAGAAAGACTAACAAGAAAAACGGTCGTTTCTTAAACATTTGTTCGCAAAGAAAGGTCTTGACGCAATCAATATGAGCAATATCCTTCAACAAAAATCCGTCAAATCCAAAATTCCATCTTATTTGAAAGATCAGTCTGTACAAATCATTTCATATTCCCATACCACACCTATTGCAACCAAAGAAATCAACTACAAACACGCGTTGAAGAATCTCAGCATCGACGGCTTCAAGTCTAAACCTCCGGACTGTACTTGTAAAAGTTCCCCATTCAAATATAATCCTGCCGGCCACATGATAACTGGTAACCTGAACATTGTCGAAAACATTTCTGTACGATTTTTGTTTGCCAAAGGGCAAAGTTCCTAGATCCTTAAGGATTCGGTCGAGAATTATGCTAGACAATGGGGAAGCGCAGAGGAGAGGAGCTAGATACCATTTTCGAATTGGTGAAGGTTGTGAGGTCGTTGATTAAAGTACGAATTTAAAAGGTTAAAAAGATCTATGAATACACACGCGAGGTCAGTCTTCAAATATCCGAGTGTTGACAGACATCTCTCTGAACTACATGACAAATAGTTGTCGTCCCCGCCGATAAAGCCCCTTACAACATTGTTTTTCTCTTTAAAACATACTACATAGACTGCTTGATAAAGGAATGAGGTATTGACAGTTCACTTGGCAACCCAACTTATACCCCAACGACAATATTCAAAGAAGAAATCATTGACAATCATCGGTCAGTTTTGTCTTCTTTTAGAATTTCATCAAAAAAGGAAGAATTCGATTTTCCTTCACTTACTGGATTCCAACGATTCACATGTGTACTTACAAGCAATATTACATATCAGGGTCTGCCAATTGCTACACAAAACCTCTTTTGTTATTGACTGTTATTCAATCAGCAGTTAAAAACGGACTCCAGAGTTACTGTGAAACAAGTCATTCGAGAAGTGGCGTGAATCAAATTTTGATTCTAAAAAAAATCTAAAAATCTGTCAGAATGCCCCAAATCAAGGTCCCTTACTTCTGACAATAGCTTCAAAACATTTGATTTTTCAACCCTTTATACTACTATTTCAAATTCAAAACTCAAAGAAAAATTAAGAGCCTTAGTTCACATCTGTTTTGTTTTAAAAAGATGACAAACACAGATACAAATATTTTTGTAATATTTGGCGGACGTGTGTGTCAACAGACTGTCGGCATTCCAATGGGGACCTACTGTGCACCCCATTATTCGTTTATTCGTATGAAGAAAAAAGAATTCGAAGATACCAAAGGGGCAGACAGAAATCGTTAAGTCGAGGACAGACAAGACCATGGCCAACAA